>JBBPST010000230.1:0-16995 GCA_038093715.1 Austroboletus cf. mucosus | reverse complement strand
TTAATACTGTGATTTCAGAAAAAATCACTGTTGATCATTGCTTTCATTACTTTAAAGATTGTGTTGGAGCAGTTCATGGCATGCACATTCATGCCTTTGTACAAATCAAGAAGCATTCCCATATATGTTACAAATGCTTTAAAGATAGAAAGGTGGGTGAGTGGACTTGGTACCAGGTATCCTGATAGTCCTGACCACCCTATGATGTCTGGGTTTGTGTGGGGAGTGAATAGGTTCACTCCAGAGGGACTCTAGATGCAAGGAAATGAGACCAGGGCAAAGTCATTAGGTGCATCAAAGGACTGTTTGGAAGTCCAAAGTTCTGAGTGTTGGTAGTCTGGAAGTCCGGAGTTGTTGGTATAGAGCATGAGGTCATGATGTTGAAAAGTTGGGCGCTGGGAATGCAATTTGCTGATTAGGCGTGACGAAACGACGCA
Organism: Austroboletus cf. mucosus; assembly: GCA_038093715.1. Classification (NCBI taxonomy): domain Eukaryota; kingdom Fungi; phylum Basidiomycota; class Agaricomycetes; order Boletales; family Boletaceae; genus Austroboletus; species Austroboletus cf. mucosus. Next base: position 16,558 of record JBBPST010000230.1, on the reverse strand, counting down.
GGGTTATTCATGATAACAGACAAGATATGCTACTACATGTGTGCTGCATCATAAACTAGGTACTGTATAGTTATTATGTAAGTGCAGTCAATAGTGATGTACCATAGTGAATGAATCCAATTCAATACATGAGTAGCAGTAGAGACTGGCAGTTTAGTTTTGTAGACGGTAAAACAGTTGAGGAAGATGGTCCCAGACAGTGACAGTGTGGGCCAAACAGTAGCTGTCATTTCCATATGACAAGTACAAATTTTATAGTCCAAGTATGCCCAGACTCTATGTACCTAACCAATCAAGGAATCACTGGAAATAACTAGAAAAGAAAGAAAGAAAGTGACTGATGAAAGTGAATATAAAAGACCACCCAGTCTTCATAAGACCAGTATAGGACTGGTGTAACCATGGTCTTCATTAACAAACAGAAACTCTTAGAAATGATGAGTAAAAAGTAAAAAAATGAAATGGTCAAGCAAAAGGACTAATAAAGAAGGGGTATACATGTAGAAGTGCACCAGTCTTCACATCTCCTAGGGACTTGAATACTGACTGTCCTCAGTCAGGTCATGTGATCGTGGGAAGTACATCACAATCATTGGACTTGGCAAAGTGCACTCTTCCAGTCTTCATCTACATCCATTCATCTTTAATCCAACATATCCAGCCAATCCACCCAGTCCAAAATTGATCAATACCGAGACCTGGCTGACATTAGCATGATTCACTGCCAGACAATCTGCAAGAGGTTCCGTGAAGTCACCGGGCACGTTTTGGATGTTGTCAAGACTGTTCCAGATAATAAGGAGGAGTTGAAGGAGGACATCAAGATTTGGATTCGGACATTCGAGGAGGCCTTGGTGAAACACTCAAAAATCCTATAGCCTTTGGTAAGGACTAGAGGACTCTTGGCTCAAGAGGGGAGTGGGATGAGGGGAAACTCGAGGACAAGTAAACTGGGGATCCAGTCTACTGCCTGAGGGTTTATATACTACTATTACTATATGTACATGTTTGTGTAAATACCATTGTACGATGATAAGGAAGAATTACATGATTGGTCGGTAGCATGGATCATATCCTATTGGGTGATAAGCATGTGATGTCATAGATAAGAGATAAGGGTCTAGCCCTCGTATATAAGCATAATTGTGTAATTGGAGTCATGTGAGAAGTCACGTGACAAGGGTCACGTGATATGGAAAGTGAACATATGATAAGTCCATTCATCTTGTGGTGGGAAGGTATTCCCTTAAATAGAAAGTCTAGAGTTCGAATCATGTTAAGGTAAAGGAATAAAAGCATAGGAAAAGAGTGTTTGTAACACTACCCCCCTTCTATGGTTGAAACACCGGATCAACCACAATAGGAATGGTGCTTGCTTCATAGGGGTTAAATATCCCAAAGTGCTCATCAAAAGCTGCACATGCGAGTGCCTTTGGGTTTAGTTTGTGGAAATGTGCCACTGCATCAGCAGCATTCCTTAAATTAGCTGCTGGTTCCCAGGTGCATTTTTCTTTGGAGTAACCCGACCAGTGGACTAAATACTCCTTCCTCCTCCCCTTTTGTCGTGCATCCACGATGTGGTCGACTTCATATTTGGCTTCTAGCTTGTCTGATACGAAGACTGGCCCGGGGTTGAAGACAGGTTGGCCGTCAAAGCCATAAACATATTTTTTGATCCATGATACGTTAACCACTGGATGTATTTTCATTGTTTTAGGTAGACGCAGTTCAACCGCATTACTACCGATAAGCTTAATTATCTTAGACTCGACTTCTGTGTTGTGAAACGTGCACTTTTCTGGTTTGACAAATAAGTTGTTCTCCTCTAGCCATGCCAAGACTTTTTTGACAATGGCTTCATGCTCTGCAAGGGAGTCCGTTTTGGTAAATATCATGAGATCGTCGATGTAGATGACGAGACACTCGTCCATGTCTGCGAATATCTCATTCATCATCGCCTGGAATGTGGCGGGGGAGTTGCAAAGGCTGAAGTACATCACTGTTGGTTCAAATGCTCCTCGGAAGCAAACGAATGCTGCCTTCCATTCATCACCTTCTTTGATGCGAACGTTGTTGTACCCCCATCTAAGATCCATTTTTGTAAATAGTTTTGCCCCATTTAGCTTATCTACAAGCTGGCTGATCAACGGCAGTGGGTAGTTGTTCCGCACAGTGTGTTCATTCAGGTACCTGTAGTCCTGAACCATCCTTTTTTGGCCATCCTTTTTAGGTATGAAAAACACTGGGGAAGTTTGTGGGGACTTAGATGGCCGTATATAATCTTTTCTGAGCTGGTCATCTATGAACACAGCTACTTCATCTTGTTCTGTCGCAGACAGAGGTATAATCCTTCCCTTCTTGGATTGGAATGTGTCTTTGAGATCTATGGCGTGATCCCAGGGTTTTCTAATCGGCATGCGTTCTGATTCTTCCTTTGAGAAGACCTTTAGCCACTGGTGATAGCATTCAGGTACTAACTCTTCTAGAGTTTTCTCGTGGGGTTTGGGCAGTGCTTCTAGCGTGGCCCAAATATGATAAGCAGCCCATGCTTCCTCCTGTTCATCAGGGTCATCTGCCGTATCTTGACAGATGCGGATAGCACGATCCTGCAAGAGTGTGCAGTTTCGAGGATATCTAGTCATCTCCACTGTTCCTTTTTGCCAATCAATGACAGGATTGTGCCGCTTTAGCCATGTGTATCCAACAACCAGGGGAATCCCTTCCAAGTTGACGACTTCAGTCAGCATCTTTTCTCGGTGGCTCTGGAACTCGATCACTATCTCCGCAGAGTGTGTGATACTGCCTGCTGAGTTCTTGGTGCCGTCTACATTAAATACGGGAATAGGGCATGGCAACGGTTTCATCGTGATTCCATGCTTCTTCGCCCATATTTTGTCGATGAAGACCTGATTGGCGCCGCTGTCTAGCAGGGCCTTGACCTCGTGGAGGTTATTCCTATTGGAGCCAATAGACAGGTTCATCATAATGTCGCTTAGTCCTTTGACCGTGCGAATAAAGAATTCGTCAGGGAATGTTTGCATAGAGTCTTCCTCTGCCTTCATGGCAGCGAGCCTCCGCATGTTAATCCCTTCTTTTGGATTGGCCCCAGATTCTAGGATAATCGGGGATTCATCCACCACTTTGTATCCTTCTCGGATTAATTTAATGTGGGAGCTTTCGGCTAACTCCTTCCCTTTACCACTTTGAGACTGGCTCTCTGTGGGTTCCTCGGGTGCATAGGTTTCTAAACATAAATATCTATTTGCGGCCTGAGTTCCTAGATTACTCAGGTTGCCTTCCCTTTTTCCTTCTTTGAGAAATGGGCGCGGATCTCCGCGTATGTCATTCCTTTTAGATCCGCCAGGGATCCTTCTTCCTTTTCTGCGGCCTTTGCACCGTTGGTTTTGGCTTCCTCCCATGAGATTGCCCCTTCTTCCTTCTTGGCAGCATGTGCCTGCCTTTCTCCCTTTTTGGAGCAAGACTCCTTGTGCTTGCCCTTTCATCCACATTCTTTGCAAGTGGGCTTATTGCAGTCCTTGATCATGTGGCCTTGCTTGCTGCATGCGAAGCACAAGCCCGGCTTCGGCTTCTCGCCCTTTTTGGCGGCCTTTGCCTGCCTTTCCTTGTTTGAGCTCGAAGGCTTAGCTTGCCGACTGCCTTGTGCGAGCCGGTAGCTTTCCTAACCCTTGGCGATAGCCCAGATGTTGGTCAGGGTGACATCCAGGTTGGCGGACCTCATGTTGGTCCTGTAGAGTTCCTTGATTATCTCCTGCGAGACATGCTTCTCAAGGAGATGGATCCTGAATTGAGATTCGACCTTGGCCTGCTCGTATAGCAAGACCCATTTGGACAAGAACGTATCTATGTCCGCAGATCCTTGTTTAAATGATGTGATCTGCTGCATTGCCCAGTCTTTCTGGAGTTGGGGTCTGAAAAGACCCTCTATTTCCGCCACCAGATTATCCCAATCGGTGAGCGTGCTTGTTCCGTTGGCCAAGTGGAGTAGCTCTCTTTTGGCTACATAGGCCCCTTTGACTCCTTTGAGCCGTGATAAAATAGCATAGGCCCTATTCAGCCCATTGGGTGTGAACGTGCCATCCGGCAGCTTCATCGCAAATTCTCTCCGGTGGGAATCCAGCCAAGATCGGATCTTGACCCATCATTCTTCAAACTTCCCGCGGGTCCCTCATAGGTCCTGGCAAGTTCGTCAAGCCTTGCTTCATACTTGACAGGTGATCTAGATCACAGATTAGATCGTATAGTTCCTGAAACTTTCTCTCATACTCTTCTCACGTCAAGCGGTCGTACCAGCAGTTTAAAATTGCCACTTTGTATAAAGTATATTGTTCCGGAATGATGTCTAATACTCCAAGAACGTAAAGGGGGAGAGGGTGGGGTAGCCTCTAGCAGGCTTCCTTAGCACTGCTCTTGTACATAAGTAGGGCCTAACGGTGTAGGGCCCTCTTCTAACTGTTGCGCAATCCTGGCGCTGCTTCACCAGATCCGCCTCGTAGACTCGTTAGGGACGAGGGACTGGTTCCCGGTAGTTGTACCTGGGCTTCTTAACCATCCTTGGTCTCTCCTCGACTGCTACCTCGTTCCTAAGCTCCGCCGCTAACTCCTCTCCGAAGACTAGTCTGAAAGCGTCTAGCTCTCCTATGGGGACTAGATCCTCTAATTGGACCCTGGGTGCTTCTGACACCAAGGAGTCATTGGGGTCCTGCTCAGCGAACTCGTCCTTTGCTCTCGTCAACTCTACTTCTGCGATGGCTCATGCAGCTTTGACGGCCTCTCCGTAGGTTGCGAACCTCCCTCCCTGCGACGCTGTTGCTTTGTTCACTGACGAGGCAACACCAGACCGTCAGTACGTAAGATCCTTGTCTTCGCTACTCGACTAGGTGCGTCCGCCACTCGCATTGCCCAACTTACTTCTGCTTGTAGGTCCTTCTGTGACAGGTGATGGGGTTTGGTGAGGGTGAGACTTCTTCGTGCAGCTCCTTCGGCTGACTGGGCTTCAATGGGGTACTTGACAAAGGTACCGGATGAAGATGTAGTTTACTTGTTGTTTGTAACACTTGGTAAGTCCAGCCCCTTTCTCTCTTGTTATGATCTCATCTTTGCAAATGGCATGGAAGTCTGGTCGGGCTGAAGTGAAACAGCTTGGCCTGGACATCAAGCTGGACATCAAGGTCACTCAGGCATTTGTGGAGGGGAAGATAGCAAGCACAGAGTGGGTAGACTGGTACAATGAGAGGAAGAGAACTGAAAAAAAGAAAGCGGCCAAAGCTAGGGAGGCGGAGAGGGCAAGACTGGTCGAAGAAGAGGCCAAAATGGAGGTAGAGGAAGTGGAGGCCGGCCCCGGAGGATCAGAGGCATGTGCCCTATCCATGAGTGCACCCTCCATGGCTTCCTCTGGTCAGAAGGTAAGTCCAGTCCCAAATCTCATAGACCTTATTAACCATTCCTTTAGCATGCCTGTGAAGACCTGAACCTTGGGAAGTCCAAGGTGGAAGAACTGGTGCTCCCCAAGCACCTAACCTGGAGCTCAATCAACTGGGCCCCCTGCTCCAACTGCCGGGTAGCCAAGAACGCCCCCCCTGTGTGAGTGGCACAGGGGTAGCCTGTGCCAGGTGCCAGAAGCAGCACTCGAAGTGTACCTGAGCCCAAGGATGGAATGCACCTCACAAGCAGGGCTCCGTGTCGGTGGAGATCAGAAGTAAGTGGTTCTTCTTTTTGCAAGTCCAGACTAACCCTGGGTGAAACAGCAAGACCAGCCTGGGCTTCTGCAAAGGCCAGGACAAGCAAGGTCGCCACTGCCATGATGGAATATGAGTCCAAAGGTGCCGATGAAGAGCTGAAGGAGACTCCAGTGAAGGGGAAGGGGAAGGAGAAGGCAAGGGCAAGGGCGCCGGTGGAGCAGTCTTTGGCCCTCCACCTCCATGAAGTCCACTCCCACTTATACAAGGTGCGGGCAAACCTTAAAGTGCTTGAGGTTGAGCACATGCAGGTGATGGAGGAGATGGAGGACTTGGTCACCGAGTTAGAGGAAATGGGGGCATAAGTCTGATAGTCCGGTAGCCCAGTAGTTGTAAATATAAAAAATGTCTGTGTGATAAATGAGAGCACATAGAATAAAATAGAGATCAATGAAAGATATAACAGAAAGTAAAATAGAAAAAACAATAAAAAAATCTGTATTCTGGACTTATAAGTCCAGACAGGTCTTTATGAGTCTGAACCAGTCTTGTGAGATTCCACTCGACTTTTCTTCCTTGGACTGCTTTCTTTGTTTACACCTACCAGAATTCCTGATTATCTGGCGGTCTTCTTTCAGTCTATCTATATTTTCTTTATCACTATAAAAGTGTGCTGTCCCTTGCATGTTTGAAGTCTGAAGGAGTACATAGGTGATTTTATATATCAGGGACACAAGAAGGAGAAAAAAGAGAATTTGGATATATTGACCATTATATTGAAATGTCTGTGTATGTTTTAGTTTTGGTCTTTGATAGCATATGAGAGATAGAAAGAGATCTCCAGTCTAATCCCGGGGTAAAATGGGTATGTGGTATATTGCTCCAGTTCAGTCCTCTGGACTATAGTCTGGAAACTCCTCGTCAGTCTGTTCATTTAAATCCTCACCCACTAACCGATCCAGGTCTTCATCATCTAGGCCCATGATGTTGGTAGAAGTGACTCCAGCATGTAGCCTTGGATAATATGGAACAAGGCAAAAGACTGCATAGCGAAGACAAGATACCACCCCATCCAATTCCACTAAGATATACGAACCTCCAGTAGTCTGGTGAAGGACCACCATAGGCCCAAGGTACCTAGGCTTTGTTTTCTGGTTTAGCTCCTTTTCAACATGCATATTCTGGACTAAAATAAGACTGCCTGGCTGGAAATCAAAGTCCTTGATTCGATTCTTGAAGGCAGCCTTAAAGTGCTTGATGGATTCAAATTAGGCCTTCTGGACTTGGTCTTAGATAGACTCCAGATCCCCCTGACACTTTTGGAGCTGGTGAGCTCTCCCAGCAATAAGTCCAGCCAAAGATAGGGGATCGGTATTCAGAGCAGGAACAAGAAAGATAGCTTCGGCGAGGTCGAAAGGGAAGAGGGGCTTGATGCCATGGACCATAAAGTAAGGTGAAAGACCAGTAGACTGGATATGGTAATCCACTCAGCCCAGAAGACTGAGTGAGCAGCAAGATGCCAGCGAGTCTCCCCCCCTGGAAGGTTTTGATGATGGCCTCCCAAACATCATAATGTTGGCATTTTACAATGCCATTCGCCTGAGAGTTGTAGGGGGAGATGCGGATGTGCCAGATGTTATACTGATCGGCAAGGACATTGAGTGCCTGTACAAAGGCAGGGCCATTGTCTGTGACAATTTCAGCTAGGGTCCCCCAATGACAGAGAATATCTTCAAAGATAAAAGATGCCAATGTAGCACTATTCTCTAACCAGAGCATACACCATTCCAGATATGATGTTAACGCACACTGGACCTGGACTATATATCTATATCTGCCCAATTTGGGCATTAGCATGGTATCAAGGTGAGCCTTTCAGAATGAACCACCGATCACAGGAACAAGAGGGGGAATATGGAATTAGTTGGTCTGACGGATTTGACATTCATGACAAGTCTGAACAAACCATTTGACATTGTCAACCAACATGGGCCACCAGAATCAGAGCAGAAGACAAGTCTAGACTGTGAAGACATCTTTGTGCCCGAGGTCATTATATGCCTCCTTGATTAGTTTGTACTGCTGCTGCTCCAGGACAACCAATTGATGGCATCCATGTGGTTCTCTATGCCACAAACAACCATTAAGAAGAAAGAACTTTATCACTGAAACACTTAAGAGGAACCAAAGGCTGGGTGGACCTTCGATTCAGAGGATAGTTTGTAAGGGAAGAAACAAGACTTCTCAACTGGGGAGTTATCCAGTCACATCTTGTCTTATATAGTGCATAGGTGTATATGTACATGTTTGTCCCTAAATACTAAATGGGACATCATATCATGATAAGGGGAAAATACATGATTGCATGATAACTGGATCATACCCTATTGGAAGATAAGCATATGACATCATAGATAAGAGATAAGGGTCTAGCCCTTGCATGTAAGCATAATTGCATTAATGGAAGTCATGTGAGAAGTCATGTGATATGGAAAGTGAGCATACGTTAAGTCCAGTCTTCTTGGTGTGGGAGTGTTTCCATATGTAGAGCGTCTAGAGTTTGAATCAAGCATGAGTAAAATAATAAGAGAGTGAAAATAAGCATTCGTAACAATCACTAAATTGACGAAGGATTGGAATTCCACATTTGAAATGTCAGCAAGGTGAATGTGAGATTCAAGGAAATGCTGTATGAGGGCTATGCAAGCCTCTCTGGCGATGGCCTTGAGAGACCAAGGGATTTGTGGGTAGTCTGGAGGTAAGTCTGGACTATTGGAGGGGAAGTCCGGTGGAAGTCTGGTAGAAGAAGAAGATAAGGAGAAGATGGAGAGAAAAGTAAGGGATGGGACAATGATAGAGGAAGGAGATATGACTGATATGGCAGGTGACAAAGAGTAGGTAGGGGCATGACATGTACATACAGTGAGGTGCAAAACTATTGCAATGTTTAACATGAATGCAGTGTGCAAAGTGCACTGCAAACACCTGTGGGAATTTGGCTTTACTTTGGTGGTGATAAACGGAGTATGGACCCTTGGCTACATATTCGATCCCTGGGTCATGTGATTTGGCTCAGTGGCTGTGGAGATATGGCCATTTCAAAACAGCAATACCATTGCAATGGTTTTGCACCTTTTATATTGGCTGGGTATTTAGTACTTGATATGGCCTCCTTTTGCCTTTATCACTGCCTCAACCCTCCTAGGCATGCTTTCAATCAACTTTTGACACTCCTTCACTGGTATCCCTCCTGCACTCTCTCCCATAATTCATGCATCTCCTTAGGAGAGTGTTCATGGTTAGCCAATCTCCTCTTGAGATAATCCCAGAGATGTTCAATGGGGTTGAGGTCAGGAGACTGTGCAGGCCATACCATAGTTCCAAAATCTTGCTCCCCAAGCCATTCCTTCATCCTTTTGCAAGTATGCTTGGGGTCATTGTCCTGCTGAAAGATAATGTCAGAAGGATGGAGACCATAAAATTGCAGAGTATTCAGTAGTTCATTCTTCAAAATCTGAAGATAAAGATCCCCATCCATCCTACCATCAATCTTTGAAGCATAGCCAACTCCCTGCCAAGTCATACATCTCCACATCATCAAAGAACCTCCTCCAAACTTAACTGTTCCTTCCACCACCCTATCACTGAGCCCCTCACCTGCCTTTTTCCACACCCATTTGTGCCCATCTGATCCTAGGCAATTGATTTTGGTCTCATCTGACCATACTACCTTCTTCCAATCCTCCACAGTCCAATCCTTATGAGCATAGGCATAATCCAAATGAGCCTTGCAATGCTTGGCTGAAAGAAGAGGTTGTTTGCACTTGACTACAGCTTTCATCCCAGTCTTTTTCAAGTGCCAATGCACTGTGTGGACAGAGAGGGGTTAATTGACAATATTGGTGAGTGCCCTGGTAACCTGAGCTGCATTATCTGCCTTTTCTGAGGAGATAAAACAAATAGCATGGTGCACATTGGTAGAGGAAAGCTTGAAGGGGCAACCACCAGTAGCCTTTTGAAGCTCAAAATGCTCTTTGGAGCAGAGTCTGGATATAGTGGACATGTGGAGGCCAGTGGTAGAAGCAATGGAGTGGGCAAATTGACCAGCATCAAGCATAAAGAGGATATGATTTTTCTAAGCAAGAGAGAGGGATCTCATGATGATAAAGTTGGAAAGACAGAGGTGTGTGAACTATTTCAAACTCAGACATGATATTTATATGTATATATTTGTTTGTATGACCAAACATGACCAATTATCATATGATTTCAATGAAATTATTAAAAGGTGCAAAACTGTTGCAATGGTATTGCTGTTTTGAAATGGCCATATCTCCACAAACACTGAGCCAAATCACATGACCCAGGGAGCGAATATGTAGCCAAGGGTCCATACTCCATTTGTCACCACCAAAGCAAAGCCAAATTTCCACAGGTGTTTGCAGTGCACTTTGCACACTGCATTCATGTTAAACATTGCAACAGTTTTGCACCTCACTGTATGAGTCATCCAATAGCTCCTACCAATTGTGCTGGTTTTGCGTCATGAAGAAAAACGGGTCTATTCATATTGTGCATGACTTACAACCCCTGAATGCTGTCACCATCAAGGACACAGCCACACTCCCATATGTTGAACACTTCACTAAACAGTCCACCAATCACTCCATTTACACCATGATGGACCTCTTTGTTGGATTCGATCATCATGCCCTTGCCGAGCAGTCCTGTGACCTCATGACATTCCAGACCCCCATGGGCACATTTAGACTCACATCACTTCCGATGAGTTGGACTAACTCTCCTGCAATATTCCAAAATGACATTGCTTTTATTCTATAGGACAAGATTGATGTTGCACCCAACTTTCAGGATGACATCAATGTTCTAGGCCCACGAACTCACTACAAGCTACCCGATGGATCTTATGAGACACACCCTGACAATCCAGGCATACACTGTTTCATCTGGGAGTACTGCCTCAAAGTCAATCATGTCATTTATCATCTCGCACATGCAGGGGCCACCGTATCTGCAAAGAAGCTCTTTCTCTGTTGGCCACAAGTTCTCATTGTCGGACATGCCTGCAACTATGATGGACAAGTCCCAGACAACTCAAAAGTCACAAAAATACACAATTGGCCTACCCCATGCCAAACACGCACAGAAGTCTGCAGATTCTTAGGCACCACAGGAATGGTCCACATTTGGATCAAGGACTATGCATCCATTTCCTATCCACTCATCCAGCTCACTTGTGATGCTGTCCCTTTCGAATGGTCTCCAGATGCTCAAAACGCCATGGACACACTCAAACTCACTATTGCCAGTTGTCCCGCCATCTGTTCCATTGACTATCCATCTCACCGACCTGTCACTCTTGCTGTGAACTCATCCAATATTGTGGTCGGCTATATTTTGTCACAGGATGACATTCAGGGTCACCACTGCCCATCACATTTCGGCTCCATCACTTGGAATGATCATGAGTCATGCTATTCACAGGAAAAAATAGAGCTCTACGGTCTGTTTCGCACACTCAAAGCTGTCAAAGTCTGGATCATCGGACTTCAGAATTTAACTGTTGAGGTTGATGCTAACCATATAACTGGTATGCTTAACAATCCAGACATCCAGCCAAATGCCACTATGAACTGTTGGATCACTGGCATTCTCACCTTCACTTTCACCCTCAAGTATGTCTTTGCCTCACAGCACAAGGGCCCAGATGGACTTTCACATCGCCATAGAGCTGAGAACGACTTATCTGATGATGAAGACAATTTAGCCACAGTGGAAGAATGGTTGGATGATGTTCTAGAATATGATGTCTGAATAATGCATGGCATCGTGGACAGACAATTCATCTTTCAAACAAGGAAGGAAGGAGAGAAATACCTTGTTCTCTCAACAATGATCAATGCAGACAACAAGTATCCACAAGTGCCAATAAGCGATAAAGGACTACAGTGTGACAAGGAGCTACAGACCATCAAAATATTCTTAGAGATGCTCCACATCCCCTCGCACATTACAAACTCACAATGTTACAATTTCCACTTCCTTGCACTCCTTGGACTATGCTTCCTATTCTAATATGATCTTTGCCTCCTTTGAGGACAATTCTATTTACTCTTTCTCTGCCTCATTCTGATATCTTTTGATGGTCACTTCTTTCATAGCTTTCCTGATCATCAATGCACAGTAGAACTGCCTTTGTTACATTGCCTTCCTGATTATCACTGCGCAGCTAGATCTGTGCAGCCATAGCCTTCCTAATAAACACTGTCCTCCACAGCCCATCTCTCTTTTGGGACAAGTATTCCTATGACCACAGCCTCTGTAGTATTCACAGTGTCATATACAATATTCCCCAGCTAGATCTATGCAATTCATGTAGTGCCTGCAATCCAGACCTGAGTGCACTGCCTCTTGTCTGAGACCCTCACATCCATTGGACCTAGTGTCACCACAAAGGTGTTACACTTTTGATTATTACGCGCAACTTAGGATGGAACACATAGTGTGTAGTCCTTCCTGATAGCTATAGAGTGTCCTCTGTGGCAACACTAAGTCCAATGAAATGTAGGGGTCTCAAACAAGAGGCAGCACACTCAGGTTTGAATGCAGGCACTACGTGAATTGCGTAGATCTAGCTGAGGAATATGGTACATGACACTAGGGATATATATACTGACTACAGAGGCTGTGGTCATAGGAATACTTGCCCCAAAAAAGAGATAGGCAGTGGAGGACAGTGTTCATTAGAAAGGCTATGGCTGCACAGATCTAGCTGCGCAGTGATAATCAGGAAGGCAATGTAACAAAGGCAGTTCTACTGTGCATTTGATGATTAGGAAAGCTATAAGGAAGTGATCATCAAAGATGTCAGAATGAGGCAGAGAAAGAGTAAATGGAGTTGTCCTCGAAAGAGGCAAAGATCATATCAGAATAGGAAGTGTAGTCCGAGGAGTGCAAAGAGGTGGAAATTGTAACAAAAGAACACTCTATAGCTATCAGAAAGGACTGCACACTATGTGTTCTGTCCTAAGTTGCACAATAACCAAATGTGTAACACTCAACACACCCAGCTCGCCAAACATGCACGTCAATTCTTTGTTGCCAGTGGATGCCTATGGAGAAAGAAAAGCAACGGACGGCATCAACTCGTCATATTTCATGTAGACTGTCTTCACATTTTATGTGACATGCATGACAATCTCAGACACAAGGGAGTCTATACTACATGCCATGAGATCACTGACCGCTGTTGGTGGCCCACTCTCAGTGATGATGTCGCCTGGTATGTTCAAACATGCCATCAATGTCAACTCAGGTTTGCGCAGAAGGTTGTTATCCTGCCAATCATCACTATCCCCTTCCCACTCTTTTACAAAGCATATATTGATTCTATGCATATGCTTGCCACTCAAGGATACTCGTACATCGTCCAAGCTTGCTGTTCACTCATAGGATGGCCGGAATGGAGAAAGTTTAAAAAAAAGACTGGGCACACTATCGGTGCCTTCATATTTGAAGAACTTCTTGCTGCTGAGGAGCACTCACAGAGATCATCACAGACAATGGCACACCCTTCGTTGCAGCATTTGACTGGCTCACAGAGAAATACAACATCCATCATATACACATTTCACCATACAACTTGCTTGCCAATAGTGTAGTCGAATGTTCTCATCGCACCATCCACAACTCCCTCATCAAAGCCTGTGATGGTGATATCACACAGTGGCCCAATCGGATATCATATATATTCTGGGCAGACCATGTTACCACTCGCAAAGCCACTGGATACTCCTCATTCTACATGGCACATGGCACGGAGCCTCTCCTATCCTTCAACATTGCCGAAGCCACTTTTCTCCTCCCCAATATTGTCCATCCCCTCAAAACATCCTTCTTTCTCGCACTCCATGCACATCAGTTGAAGAAATGTGACAACAACTTACAACAGATCCTGGGTCGCATCATGCAAAGTCGCTATGCATCGGTCACTGACTTCAAGCATTGTGCAGCCCACACCATCTATGCCCACAACTTTCCACCTGGATCTCTTGTCCTCGTCCTCAACAAGCACATTGTGAAGCAACTCAAAAACCCTATAGCCTTGGTAAAGGACTAGAGTGAAACACTCAGCATGCTTGGGAATCAAAGGCTGGGTGGATCTTCAACTCAGGAGAAAAATGTGTATGAGAAAAAAAACAAGACTTTACAACTGGGAAGTTACCCAGCTGTGTCTTGGTTTATATAATGCATGAGTGTGTATGTACATGTTTGTCCTTAAATACTAATCGGGACATTGTACCATGATAAGAGAAAATACATAATTGGATGATAACTGGATCATACCCTATTGGAAGATAAGCATATGATGTTATAAATAAGAGATAAGGGTCTAGCCCTCATGAGTAAGCATAATTGTGTAAAGGAAGTCATGTGAGAAGTCATGTGACAAGGGTCACATGATATGGAAAGTAGACATATGACAAGTCCAATCACCTTGGTGTGTGAGAGTGTTTCCATATGTAGAGAGTCTAGAGTTTGAATCAAGCATGAGTAAAATAGTAAAGTAAGTGAAAATGAGTGTTCATAACATAGTGGACTCTTGGCTCAGAGGGTAGTGCGATGAAGGGAAACTCAAGGACAAGTAAACTGGAAATCCAGTCTACCGCCTAAGGGTTTATATAGTATTCTACTTGTATGTACATGTTTGGGTAAATACCATAAAGAGAAATTGTACAATGATAAGAAGGAATTACATGATTGATTGATAGCATGGATCATATCCTATTGGGTGATAAGCATATGATGTCAAAGATAAGAGATAAAGGTCTAGCCCTCATGCATAAGCATAATTGTGTGAAAAAGAGTCATGTGAGAAGTTATGTGACAAGGGTCATGTGATATGGAAAGTTGAACATACAACAAGTCCATTCATCTTGTGATGGGAAAGTATTCCCTTAGATAGAAGGTCTAGTGTTTGAATCAAATTAAAGTAAAGAATAAAGGCATAGGAAAAGAGCATTTGTAACACATTGAGCCCAATTCCAGTGTCAAATATTGCCCATGCTATTTTGATCCCATCGTCATTGTATGCTGCATGAAAGAAGGATCATACCATCTCACAGAAGTCGATGGGGCAGTATTGAAGCTCATATATGCCACATTCTGTCTCATTTCATACCATGCGCATTTCCCAAGGCAACTCCTCATCACCAAGTATGCTGATGCCAAAACCGACACACTAACCCTATTTGTTACACCTGATGATGTCGCCACCGATGCTGCAGAGGAGTCAAAGAAGAGTGACTAAGGACAGTCACTATCTCAAGCAAGGGGAAGATGTAAGGATCGCACTGCGGCCATGCACAGACTGACGAGTCAAATTGGTATGATTTTCATAAAACATTTCTATTTTCTATCACTATGACACTTTACAATAACTCTCTCTTTGTCGCTTCCCAGACACAAAAAAAACGGTTTCTTCTTGCCCTCTTTCTTCATTAATGTTTATTTTCTTTTGTTATCTTTTGTATACCCCATCTTTCAGCCTAACAATGTCCTTCATCTCATATGCTCTTTTGTTCAAACCAAATCTGTTCTAATGCACCTTGCATGTACCTTTCAGAAGGCCTCTTAACAAATTGAATACCACTGCCTTGTAACCCCTCGTCTCTTGTCCGAATGCACTGTCTGACCTGTTGAAATAAAAAGATTTATATGCATGGATTTGAACTCCAGGCTGTGACTCTTGTGACAGAATCACAAGATAATCTGTTATCTTATCAAGATAAGTGGATATCGGATCTATCCAGGTCTAGAGCCATTAAGTAATGGTTCTTTACTTATCTGTTTTATCATAGATAAGGTTTATCATCCAATGGATAAGGAGAATCCTATCTACCAATCATAAATTGGATAAAATGGTATGATAAGAAGTCAACCTTATTAACCAATCAAACAAAACCTTTGATATGGTTTGATAAAGAAGCATAGAAATAATTGACCTATAGCTTTAATCCCTCTTATCTAGCAGATGTGTCATCCTCTAGATATAGTAATTTGTACATGGTCTGTGCACATTCCCTGTACATATATAAACCCTGCACTCTGGGTGGATCCCCTTAGAGTCAACAATACAGTCTTCACTCAGACAACAAGTGTCTACTACCTAAACCAACTACCAAGCCTTCTTTGAAGTGAGTATTTCTCTCACTTAGCTTTTGATATCTTCTTCGCTATGTGACCTGTCCTTGGGATGGCCTGGGCAGGATGCACCTGCTGTTTTTAACATGACCATCCTGACGCGACTACATGTTCCCTCATTTAACAAGCTATCCCCATCACCCACATCCATTCCCCTTCGAACTCGCCTACATAGCGTGTTCCTAGCATGACATAGAACACCTACCTACAAATGTCAGATCTGGCATCACGCACAGATCATGAACAGGAATGTGTGTTCGAAGGGGAGAGAATATAGGGTAAGGGGGTGGCAACATCAGAGATGGGCAAGTGCATGTGAGGGAATCATGTTCAGTACATCATGGAACTGTATGGAAGTCTCTCATTGTTATGAATGCTCTTTTCACTCTCTTATTATTTTACTCATGCTTGATTCAAACACTAGACTTTCTACTTATGGAAACATTCTCCCATCCAAGAAAGATTGGACTTATCGTATGTTCACTTTTAGTATCACATGACCCTTGTCATGTGACTTCTCACATGACCCTTGTCACATGACTTCTCACATGACCCTTGTCACATGACTTCTCACATGACCCTTGTCACATGACTTCTCACATGACCCTTGTCACATGACTTCTCACATGACCCTTGTC
>JBBPST010000229.1:0-10737 GCA_038093715.1 Austroboletus cf. mucosus | reverse complement strand
GTAATAAATTTCTCGACGAGAATTTCCCTCATGCGTCTATCGAGCTCAGTTCCACTCGTTGACCGATCAAAACCAACGCCGAGAACGGTTATCTGGGTATAAGGAGTCTTTGTCTTCGAATCTTCAGCGGACGCAAATGAAACAAGAGTTGCCCGGGTAGAGGAGGCACCTGCGTCGTAGATGACATGGTATTCTGGGGCTGAAGAAAAGCTTCGCGTCATCGCATAATTCACCGCTACAGCTGTACCGTCGTTGATCAATGTAAGCGTCCGCATGCCAGCGATCTCCACCGCATCAACTACAGCGTCACGTTCAAACTGGGTGTAGTAGGGCGGAACGGTCAGAACGACCTCGTGGACTGGCTCTTCAGCAAGGTTCTCCGCGAGTTGCTTCACATACGCAAGCTGCATGGCGACGAGTTCCTCGGTACTCCACTGGGCACCATCCTCTCGCTTGAATGCGGTTGTTGACCGACCAGATTGGATGACGTCGGAGGTAGATATTTGTGTGAAGTAGGAAACGACCTGAGAGCTGTATGGCACGCCTTGTAGGAGTTTAAGGGAAGAAAATGAGTCTGAAGGAAAGCGCGAAGCCTCAATATGCTTTGAGTGAGCATTTAGGAAAACAGGTACAGTAAAGGCATACCAAGTTAGCGGCGTCGGATCCAAACAATCGGTCATCCCTCTTCCAAGCAACTGCTGACTGAATTTTTCTCTTAGAGTCCTTGTTCAAGAGGACGTCGAAGGGCAAGCCAGGTTTCATCAAGGAAGCCTTGATCCAGTCCGAGCCATAGTCTATGATGAGTAAGGCTGCGAAGGCAGATTCAAGAAGTCCAGCAAAGAGGATGAGAAAGCACAAAGCTCTGCGCAAGCAGAGACCAGGCATTCTAAGGAGAAGATTAGTCCTCAGCAAGCCGGAAAACACGAGAACACGAGAACACGACAAACCTGACCGACCAATTGTTGAAGCGGTGTTCACTGAACAAACTTATGGACACGTATATCAAATGGATATGACTAAGCATTCCCACTCCCTAAAGCGTGTATTTGTGCATCAGTTTCTGCAGCAACACAACACAATCTAACCGCCTTAAAACTGTGTATTTGTGCTATTTAGAATATTTGTGAGAGGATTTTACAGGCACTTTAAAAAAAGTCAATATGGCATATCTGTACCCCCGAAAATTGTGAAAACAACCCATTTCGCTGATGTAATGTTGCTCACATCACGGAGGAACCTTGACTTCGTAGAAATACTGTAAGTGTATGAACAGTTAAATAGATCTTGGACCTTGTCCACATATGCACTGTGTACTTCACCTTTGTAGCTTCAAACATTGCCCAATTAGAGTTTTTTTCCGACTGGAATGATCACAAGATAAGCAAAGTTCTCACCATAGCCCATCATCAGCAAAATACTGGTTTTCACACAAACTGTTAAATCCGCATTCTCTGGGTTTCTTTCAACAAAGTCCAGAGGTCAGAGAGCAAGTTGCATAGGAATGACTGGAGGTCTGATGGAGGTAGATGGCAGATAGGACTTGGGACAGAATTTATGTGTTGCACCCTTGCCTAGACTCAGTGTCCTAATTTCAGAGCATGGAATGGAGGTTTGACAGAGAGGAGGTAGGAAGCAGAGAGTGGTGAAAGCACACCAAGAGAGGGTAGGATATAGTTGATATTCATACTAAGGAATGCAAAGAGTAGTATAAGGATTATATACTAAAAGTCCAGTGTGAGTGAAACACTCAAAAACCCTATAGCCTTGTGAGGACTAGAGGACTCTTGGCTCAAGAGGGAAGTGTGAGGGGAAACTCGAGGACAAGTAAACTGGGGATCCAGTCTACCGCCTGTGAAACACTCAGATGTACTTAGGAAAGACAAAGGCTGGGTGGACCTCTGACTTAGTGGGAGGAGGGATTTTTGGTTATGAGGAAAGATCCAAGGCTTCAAAACTGGGGAGTTACCCTCAGTCGCCTTGGTTTATATAGGACTACATACTGTGTACATGTTTGTCCCTAAGTACTAAACGGGACATCGTACCATGATAAGAGAAAATACATGATTGGCTGATAACCGGATCATACCCTACTGGAGGATAAGCATATGACGTCAATGATAAGAGATAAGGGTCTAGCCCTCATGAGTAAGCATAATTGTGTAAAGGAAGTCATGTGAGAAGTCACATGACAAGGGTCATGTGATATGAAAAGTGAACATACGACAAGTCCAATCTCCTTGGTGTGGGAGAGTGTTTCCTTATGTAGAAAGTCTAGAGTTCGAATCCAGCATAAGTAAAATAATAAAGGAGTGGAAATGAGCATTCATAACACCACCCCCTCTCTATGGTTGAAACTCCGGATCAACCTCAACAGGTATGGTGATGTCATCATAGGGGTTAAATATACCGAACCTATTGGCGAAAGCCGAGCGAGCCAGCGCTTTTGGGTTCAATTCGTGGAAACGGGCAAGTGCTTCTGCTGCGTTTGTTAAATTAGATGCGGGTTCCCAGGTTCTTTCTTCCTCGGAGTATCCCGACCAATGGATTAAATATTCCTTTCTTCTGCCTTTCCAGCGAGCGTCAACCACATGGTCCACCTCATACTCGACTTCGAGGTTGTCTGTGACGTGAACCAGGCCAGGGTTGAAGGTTGGTTGACCGTCGAAGCGGTATAGATAAGGTTTTACCCGTGATACGTTTACCACAGGGTGAATACGCATAGTGCGTGGGAGTTTCAGTTCAACTGCATTATTCCCTACGCATCATGTGACTTTGAAGGGTCCCAGCCACTTCTCCATCAGCTTTCTAGATTCCCTCATTAACCGAAGGTTTTCTGTTGCTAAAAGCACCTCATCTCCGATGGTGTACTTCTTTGCTTCCGAGCGGTGTTTGTCCGCTTGGATCTTCATCCGATCTCGAGCCTGCTCAAGATTGGTCTTGGTTGATTCTAATATTTTAGATATATTATTGGCGAGTTCGTCGGCTGCTGGCGCCTTCGAAGTGCTGGGTTCTATCCCCATTCGTGGTTCGTAAGTCCTTGTGACTTCGAATGGGGTCTTCTGGGTTGAAGCCTGCTTCTTAGAGTTATAACTGAATTGGGCTATTGGAAGCCAGTCCGCCCAATCAGTTTGCTTCTCGTGGCAGAACGTCCGGAGATACTGCTGGAGTTCTCGGATCATACGTTCTGTTTGCCCATCCGTCTGTGGGTGAGAGGCCGTGGATAGTTTAGGTTTGATGCCGAGGCGCTCTAATAGTCCCTTCATCACTTGTGACGCGAACTGGGGTCCTCAATCTGATACGATAGAACGTGGAATGCCATGATTGGTCCACACGTGTATTAGATAGAGTTGGGCCGTGTCTAGAGCGGTAACTGACTTCGTGCAGGGGATAAACTTAACCTCTTTACTGAATCAGTCAACGACCACGAGGACTGAGTCATAATTATGGGAGGGGGGCAGATCTGTTAGGAAGTCTGCTGATATGTCTACCCATGGTGCTGTGCTGAGCTCCAAGGGTTCGAGCTTGCCGGCTGGCGGCTTGTTGCCCGTCTTCATTCTTTGACAGACATCGCATCTAGCAATATAGTCTTTTACGTAACTAGCCATTCCTGGCCAGTCATAGAACCTTCTTAGAAGGCCTATCGTCTTTTCCTGACCAGGGTGTCCGGCGGAAGGTGTGTCGTGGCAGTTTGTTACCACATCTCGGCGTAGATCTACATCTGGTGGGACATGGATTTTACCGTCTTTTCTCAGGATAGGCTCCATGAGATCTTCATCATAGCCCTGTTCGTAGAGCTTCTGGACTTCCGATTCTTTCAACAGAAGTACAGCTTTCTTTATTCGTTTTAATAACTTATCGCCTTCATCTTGGACCAGAATGGTAGATCTGATCTGCTCCGGCGGGATAACCAAGACTTGCTTGTTATCATCTTCTATTCCCTCCGCATGGTCTTCTCTGCGGGAGAGAGCATTGGCTTTTCCCATGGTGGCACCAGCCTTGTGGCACCATACATGGTTGAACCTTGATAGATATTGCGCCCAGCGCGCCTGTCTTCGGTTGAGATCCTGTCTCACCATGAACCATTGCAGGTTCTGATGATCGTTCCAGATTTCAAATTGGAAGCGAGCACCTTCTAAATAGTGCCTCCACGTTTCAAGAGCTCGTATAGCCGACAGAAGTTCCTTATCTGTGACGGGATAGTTCCGTTCTTGATCGTTCATGGAGTGTGAGTAATAGGCGACGGGATGCCACTTTTCCTCCTTTTGGATCGATAACACCGCCCCCATTGCATAGTCGGAGGCGTCGCATTCTAGGCGGAATTGACAGTCAATGTCGGGGAATGCCATGACTGGGGCGGTGGTAAACTTCTTTTTTAGCATATCAAATGCTTCTTGTTGTTTCTCACTCCACACAAAGGGAGTGTCTTTCTTGGTGAGGTCGTTCAATGGCCTTGCGATGGCAGCGTAATCTGCAATGAAGCGCCAATAGAAGTTGGCTAGCCCCAAGAAGCTTCTTACTCCTCGGAGGTTCTTCGGCGCGGGCCACTCCAGAACCGCTTTTACTTTGGTTTCGTCCATGCGAACCCCGTTGGTGCCGATGATCATGCCCAGGAACTCTACTTCTATGGCATGAAATGTGCACTTTTCTGGTTTGATAAATAAGTCGTTTTCTTCTAGGCATGCCAAGACTTTCTTGACGATCGCCTCATGCTCTTCCAGAGAGTCTGTCTTTGTAAATATCATGAGATCATCGATGTAGACTATGACGCAGTCATCCATGTCTGCGAAGATCTCATTCATCATGGCTTGAAATGTTGCTGGGGAGTTGCAGAGCCCAAAGTACATGACCAAGGGTTCGTAAGCTCCTCTGAAACAAACAAACACCACTTTCCATTCATCCCCTTCTTTGATGCGGACATTGTTGTATCCCCAGCGAAGATTCATCTTTGTAAATAGTTTTGCCCCATTTAGTTTGTCAACCAACTGCGCGATCAAGGGCAGTGGGTAGTTGTTCTTTACCGTGTGTTCGTTCAGGTACCTGTAGTCCTGAACCATTCTTTTTCGACCATCTTTCTTAGGTACGAAGAACACTGGTGAGGTCTGTGGGGACTTAGATGGGCGTATGTACCCTTTTCGTAATTGGTCGTCGATGAAGCTCGAGACCTCTTCTTGTTCTGTCACAGACAGAGGTATGATCCTTCCCTTCTTTGGGTTGAATCCTTCTTTGAGATCTATAGCGTGATCCCAGGGTTTTCTAATCGGCATTCGTTCTGATTCTTCCTTCGAGAAGACCTTTAGCCATTTGTGGTAGCATTCAGGTACTAACTCTTCTAGAGTCTTCTCTTGGGGTTTAGGTGGCACTTCTAGCGCGGCACGGGCATAGTAAGCTTCCCAGGCTTCTTCCTGTTCATCAGCTTCTTCTTCTTCTGTGATGCACACGCGTCTAGCATGTGTCTTTTGTTGGCACGAGGGTGGGCAACGAGTCATTTCGACTGTGCCTTTCTGCCAATCTATGGTGGGGTTGTGGCAACGGAGCCACGTATGTTACAAACGCTCTTTTCCTATGCTTTTATTCTTTTACTTTAACTTGATTCGAACACTAGATGCTCTACTTAAGGGAACACTTTCCCACCACAAGACGAATGGACTTGTCGTATGTTCACTTTCCATATCACGTGACCCTTGTTACGTGACTTCTCACATGACTTTCTTTACACAATTATGCTTACACACAAGGGCTAGACCCTTATCTCTTATCTATGACATCATGCACTTATCATCCAATAGGATATGGTCCGGCTTATCAGCCAATCATGTAATTCATACTTATCATCGTACAATGTCTCTTTATGGTATTTACACAAACATGCACATACAGTATAGGTAGTATATAAACCCTCAGGCAGTAGACTGGATCCCCAGTTTACTTGTCCTCGAGTTTCCCCCTCATCCCACTACCCTTTTGAGCCAAGAGTCCTCTAGTCCTCACAAGGCTATAGGGTTTTTGAGTGTTTCAACGTATAGCCTAGTACCAGTGGTATGCTTCCCAGTGTGGTGACTTCAGCTGTCATTTTTTCCGTGTGTCCCTGGAAGTCGATCACTATCTCCACAGAGTGTGTGATGTTTCCAGCAGAGTTCTTTGTTCCGTCTACATTGAACACGGGGATTGAGCGGGAGAGCTTCTTCATTGGAAGACCTTGCTTCTCTGCCCATTTTTGGTCTATGAACACTTGGTTTGCGCCGCTGTCTAGCAGGGCTTCTACCTCGTGTAGACTTTTGGGGTTTGATCTGATTTGGATCGGTAGCTTTATTTCCCTTTTGAGATGTAGGGACCTCATCATGAGACCATCTAGGCCTTCTTTTTCTTGTTCCGCATACATCGCGGCCAGAACTCGCATGTCAATGCCTTCTGGTTTAGCCATGACCTCTAGGATAGGTGCAGGCTCTTCTTCGTTCAGGGGCTCGAAGCCTTCCTGCAATAGATTAATGTGGCGGCTTTTGGCTAACCGCTTCCCTTTACCACTTTTCTTCGTGGGTTCCTCGGATACATCTTGTATCATAATTAAATTATCTTCGGTTAACCCGAAGTATCGTATTTAGAGATGTCAAATCTCTGTCGTCATCTAACTCTCTTTGCGGCCTCCTGACTGTCCTACAGTCACGTCCTAGGTGGCCTATCTTTCCACATTGCCCACACACTATGCGAGGCATGGGTCTTCTTTCTTCTGGGGAGGGTGCTCTCTGCTTCCGATTTGACTCATATTTGCTCAGCAGACACCCTTCTTTGTGTGAGCCCTGCCATCCACAGGCTGGGCACTTAGGTTGCGGCGACCGGCAGTCCTTTGCAAGGTGCCCGGGTCAGCTACAAGCATAGCATACTTTTGAAGCACTAGGCTTCGTCGTGGGGGTGGGCCTTTGTGCCCTAGCTAGAGCCGGTCTTGCCGGTTCTGCTTCTTCCTTCTTTGCCACAGGCTTAAGCTGTGCCGTGGGCTTTGCTTGCGTGTTGGAAGGTCCTGCTTCCATTGCCATCACAGAGGCTTCTATCTTCTGTGCATGGGCTTTGTAAATAGCCGTCTTCCTGAGCGGCGAGCTTCGTAGTGGGACCGCGAATCGGCCCATTCCTAGCCGGCGATTCACAAACACCGGTTTGGTCTTTTCTTTCTTCTTTCCCTTCTCTCCTCCCAAGGTTGCCTCGGCTTCCTCGGCTTCCTCTTCTGGCGAGGGGAGGGTGAGTGGCGGTAGCTTCTTTGCTTCTTCCATCTCTTCTTCTTCGTCTTCTTCTGCCTCTTCAGGTAGGGGCTCATCCGCCCACCTGACCTTCGGCGGTGGAGGTACTTCCTCCTTTGGAATCGGTTTTTCCATAACCGAGATCCTCTCGTTAACTTTGGCAATGTTCAACACTGCCATCCGTAGCTCCTGTGCTTCTGAGGCCCTGGCCTCCAAGAGCGCTTTGATGGTGGCTGTCTGAGCCTCCACCGTTGCTTGTAGCTGGGCTACCATGCTCGACATGGTGCTCAACTCATGTACTAGATAGCTGAGTTCCTGGTGGACCGGCGAGATCATATTTGCCTTTCCATCTGTGGATTGGCGTGGTTCTTTAACCGAGAAGGGATCTTCTTCGACGTCTTGCTTTATCCCTTCTTCTTGGGTGATCAACACCCTCTCTACGATGGTGCCCTCAAAGAAAGCTTTGAGGTCCTCTTTCGCTGGGCTCCGCCTCAGCATCTTTTCTGCACCAGTGCTCTGCACCTGGTCTGTCATCTTCTTCGGCTTATCACCTGGTCGGGCTTAACCTAGTGGTGGGGAACTAGCTAAGCAGACTAGCCTTCCCGTCACCTGTCTTGCCTTGGGTCTCTCCCTTGGTACTTGGATTGCGAAGCTAGTTCTCCTCGACTGTTCTTTCTCCTCTATAGGTTTGCTCAAGAGCGAGGTGTGAGTCGTCGTCCTTTTCCCTTGGTTAAACAATGATGATCCTCAATGACCACCACTTGATAAGGGACTCTAAGTCCTATGGAGAGTAGGGTCTGTCTCTCCCTCTCTTTTCCTATTCCACCAGCACCCTTCCTACTGATGAATCTGTCTTGAATCTGGTTACCCGTACCAGACTTCTTCTTTCTCTTCCTGGTCCCAACCTTGACCAGGACGAGGCTAGGATAAAATGGTGCCCCTTCGTTGGGCCTCTAGTGGAAGACTTTCTTCTGTTGGCCTTCAGCCAATCTTGTACCACTCCGAGTATGTGCTCAACAACAGCACTCGAGCTCTTCGTCTAAGAAGTGGAGAGATATACCGTTATCTCTTCCTATGCCAATAATCCTCCCTCTCTAAGGGCTAGATCCGTAAAGGCCTTCTTCGACGTTGATACACGTTCCTTGAACCGTGTAGGTATCTTCGTGCAAGGCGAGTCCTTCGTGACGGGCCTTGAGGTAGTCTAAAAGCAGTGAAACACTCTAAGTGCTTAGGAAAAACAAAGGCTGGGTGGACCTCTGACTTAGTGGGGAGGAGGGACTTGATTGTAAGAGGGAAAGTTCAAGGCTTTTAGACTGGGAATTTACCCACAGTCGCCTTGGTTTATATAGGACTAACTACTGTATGTACATGTTTGTGCTTAAATACTAACTGGGACATCGTACCATGATAAGAGGAAATACATGATTGGATGATAACCGGATCATATCCTATTGGAAGATAAGCATATGATGTCATAGATAAGAGATAAGGGTCTAGCCCTCGTGTGTAAGCATAATTGTGTAAAGAGAGTCATGTGGGAAGTCACGTGACAAGGGTCACGTGATATGGAAAGAGAGCATACGACAAGTCCAATCTCCTTGGTGTGGGAGAGTGTTTCCATATGTAGAAAGTCTAGAGTTCGAATCAAGCATGAGTAAAATAATAAAAGGGTGAAAAGGAGCGTTCGTAACACCACCCCCTCTCTATGGTTGAGACTCCGAATCAACCTCAACGGGTATGGTGATGTCGTCATAGGGGTTAAATATACCGAACCTATCAGTGAAGGCCGAGTGAGCTAGCGCTTTTGGGTTCAGTTCGTGGAAACGGGTGAGTGCTTCTGCCGCGTTTGTTAAATTAGATGCGAATTCCCAGGTTCTTTCTTCCTCGGAGTATCCCGACCAATGGATTAAATATTCTTTTCTTCGGCCTTTCCAGCGAGCATCAACCACATGGTCTACCTCGTACTCGACTTCGAGGTTGTCTGTGACGTGAACTGGACCAGGGTTGAATGTCGGTTGGCCGTCGAATCGGTATAGATAGGGTTTTACCCGTGATACGTTTACCACTGGGTGAATACGCATAGTGCGTGGGAGTTTCAGCTCAACTGCATTATTCCCGACGCATTGTGTGACTTTAAAGGGTCCTAGCCACTTTTCCGTCAGCTTTCTAGATTCCCTCGTTAACCGAAGGTTTTCTGTTGCTAGAAGAACTTCATCTCTGATGATGTACTTCTTTGCTTCCGAACGGTGTTTGTCCGCTTGGATCTTCATCCGATCTCGAGCTTGCTCCAGATTGGTCTTTGTTGATTCTAATATTTTAGATATGTTATTGGCTAGTTCGTCGGCGGCTGGCGCTTTCGAAGTGCCCGGTTCTATCCCCATTCATGGTTGGTAGGTTCGTGTGACTTCGAATGGGGTCTTCTGAGTTGAAGCCTGCTTCTTAGAGTTATAGCTGAATTGGGCTATCGGCAGCCAGTCCGCCCAATCAGTCTGCTTCTCGTGGCAGAACGTCCGGAGATACTGCTGGAGTTCTCTGATTATTCATTCTGTTTGCCCGTCCGTTTGCGGATGAGAGGCCGTGGATAATTTAGGTTTGATGCTGAGGCGCTCTAATAGTCCCTTCATCACTTGTGACACGAACTGGGGGCCTCGATCTGATACGATAGAACGTGGGATGCCATGGTTGGTCCACATGTGTGTTAGATAGAGTCGGGCTGTGTCTAGCACAGTGACCGACTTTGTGCATGGGATAAACTCAACCTCTTTGCTGAATTGATCAACGACTACGAGGACTGAGTCATAGTTACGGGAGGGGGGCAGATCCGTTAGGAAGTCTGCTGATATGTCTACCCATGGTGCTGTGCTAAGCTCCAAGGGCTCGAGCTTGCCGGCTGGCAGCTTGTTGCCCGTCTTCATCCTTTGACAGACATTGCATCTAGCGATGTAGTCTTTTACATAGCTGGCCATTCCTGGCCAGTCGTAGAACCTTCTCAGAAGGCCTATCGTCTTTTCCTGACCGGGGTGTCCGGCGGAAGGAGTATCATGGCAGTTCGTTACCATGTCTCGACGTAGATCTACATCTGGTGGGACATAGATCCTGCCGTCTTTCCTCAGGACAGGATCCGTGAGGTCTTCGTCATAGCCCTGTTCGTAGAGCTTCTGGACTTCAGATTCTTTCATCAGAAGTACAGCCTTCTTTATCCGTTCTAATAACTTATCGCCTTCATCTAGGATCAAGATGGTAGATCTGATCTGCTCCAGCGGGATAACTAAGACTTGCTTGTTATCGTCCTCTATTCCCTCCACATGGTCTTCTCTGCGTGAGAGGGCGTCGGCTTTTCCCATGGTAGCACCAGTCTTATGGCACCACACGTGGTTGAACCTCGATAGATATTGCGCCCAGCGCGCTTGTCTTCGGTTGAGATCCTGTCTCACCATGAACCATTGCAGGTTCTGATGGTCGTTCCAGATTTCAAATTGGAAGCGAGCACCTTCTAAATAATGCCTCCATG
>JBBPST010000227.1:0-17030 GCA_038093715.1 Austroboletus cf. mucosus | reverse complement strand
AGCTTTGGTGGGGGTGGAGATGGAGTGCGATGCTGAGTGTTATTTGGTGAAGGTGGCGATGGTGCGGATGGGGTGATAGAAGTCCGGTCGGGATTGGTGTCAATGAAGGAGGACTGGTCCGGACTTCCCAAAGCCCGAAAGCGTTCGATGGTAGGTGATGGGTGAAGAAGGAATGAGAGAGATGGGGATCCCCCTGAAGATGGTTCCTCCCCCGACGATCGGGATCCTTCGTGTGGAGTCTGAGAGTGGTTCCTCCCTTCCCTAGTAACTCCAGGGGTGGAATGTATGAATGCACCAGGGATCAGCCTTTCGAAGCTCAGTTCTGTGACGTTGACAGCACTGATAAGCTCCGGTGGCTGTGTGTCGATCAACGGAGGCAAGGAACTGAGATGAGATGCAGGGGATACCAGCCAATCGGTATGAAGAGCTTCTTTGGCGACTGTATTCAGGTCTTCTTCCGATGGCAGGAAATCACCAAAAGAGGAGATCTCAAGGAGGCTGGGATGGTTGTGTTGTGCGTTGCGAGGGGATACTGGTATCAGTAGATCGGAGCTGTCAGAGATGTCAAGATTCTGAAACTTTGCAAGTAAATTTTCGATTTCAAGGCAGTGAGGTGTTGGCCGAAGACTTCGTCTGGAACCCTTGTTGGAGTCCCTCATGGTGGGCTCCAGTTTTAAAGACAGAAAGGTGGGTGAGTGGACTTGGTACCAGGTATCCTGATAGTCCTGACCACCCTATAGTGTCCGGGTTTTGTGTGGGGAGTGATTAGGTTTGCCCCAGAGGAACTCTATATTCAAGGAAATGAGACCAGGCCAAAGTCGGAGGCACACCAATGGACTATTCGGAAGTCCGGAGTTCTGAGCATCGGTAGTCCGGAAGTCCGGAGATGTTGGTATAATGTGTGAGGTCGTGAGTAGTGGTAGGGATTGGCAGTACAGTCTCGTTGACGGTAAAACGGTGGAGGGAGATGGTCCCAGACGGTGATGGTGTGAGCCAAACGGTAGCTGTCATTTCCATATGAGAAGTACAAACTATATAGTCCGAGTATGCCCGGACTCTATGTACCTGACCAATCAAGGAACCATTGGAAATAACGAAGAAAGAAAGAAAGAAAGTGACCGATGTAAGTGAGTATAATAGACCACCCGGTCTTCATAAGTAAGTCCGAGACGTGCCCGGAACAAGTCCAGGACAAGTCCGGTGCAAGTCCGGTGCAAGTCCGGGATAAGGCTGGTGTAATCGTGGTCTTCACTAGCAAACAGTAACTTTCAAAATGATAAGTAAAGAGTCAATAAAAGAGAAGAGAAGCTGAAGTAAAAGAGGTGATAACAAGGAATATATGTGTAGCAGCGCACCGGTCTCCACATCGGGTTTACTGCACCATGTACAAATGTCCATACTGCCGCTGCCCAGCTCCAGGGCATACCCAGGGAACTTGCCCCTCCCGTCGTCGTTCTTCCGCACCTCTTGTCTCTCCTTCTCTGTCGTCTCCCATCTCCCATTGATCCTCTCACTCCTCTAGGTCCTTGAGTTCTGGCTCCCACCCCCTTCCCATCCAATCTCGCAGTACAGTTTACTGTCGTTCTCGTCCCCAGCATTGGCTGGGGTAACATCACTGGTTCCCCATGTGGTTCACCTTGATCTTCATTGAGGATTCGATTGTACAATGGGGGTAATGTTACGACTTAATAGACCCCCATTTCTTTTCACCTTCCTGCTTTGTCATCTTCGCTTATCTATTTAGTATGACTCACATACAGTTGTATTACCAAGATGCTGACACATCTCCTTTTTCTTACTCATGCATTACTCATGCATGCTTACTTACCATCCATAATATATCTGCTTCTTCATGATTCCATCACATTCCATTGCTGACATATCTTCTCTATTCCGACCTACCCTTAACTTGGTTTCCCTCTATATAAACCCTAGATACCCTCGATGTATTCCTTAACTTTGACCTCCACAATCTATCTCCTACATCGATTGTTCTTGGTCTCTCAGTCCTCACCCTACTGTTGAGTGAATGCTCCCTTGATTCCCCTTGAACCAGCAGGCGTCTCCTGCTGCTCCCTTGACTGTCAGTGAGAGTCCCTCTGTGATCCCTGACCTGCCCTTAAATGATGTTGAGTGTCCATATGGAACCATGTCCTCTCTTCGAACCTATGAGAGTCCTCACAGATCTGTAGCTCCCTTGAACCCTCAACCACCCTTTTGCGGCTACTCTTGAACTTACCCAGGCCAAGCGTAACATGCTCTAGATCCTTATCTCTTATCTATGATGTCATGCCTCATACCTTTCCTTATCTACCAATAAGATATGCTCCGGCTTATCAGCCAATCATGTAAATTCCCCTTATCGTTGTACGATACCCTAGAGTAGCTAGTCTACAAACATGTACATACAATACTCAAACACTATATAAATCCCAGACTCTAAGGTGGAATCCCCATCTTAAGAGTTCTGGTCATTTGATCACAACCTCAAGTCAATCCTCCTCACGACAAGGCTTATCCAGTCTTGCAAGCTACTTTTTTAAATCTCTTTATTTGGAGTTGCATCAGCTGCCTCTTGTTTGAGACCCATATATCCATTGAACTTAGTGTCACCACAGAGGACACTCTATAGCTATCAGGAAGGACTACACACTACGTGTTCCATCCTAAGTTGTGTTACGAACACTCATTTTCATCTTTTATTATCTCTACTCATGCTTGATTCGAACACTAGACCTACCACATATGGAAACACTCTCCCACACCAAGGAGATTGGACTTGTCATATGCACACTTTCCATATCACGTGACCCTAGTCATGTGACTTCTCACATGACTCCCATTACACAATTATGCTTACTCATGAGGGCTAGACCCTTATCTCTTATCAATGATGTCACATGCTTATCAACCTATAGGATATGATCCAGTTATCATCCAATCATGTATTTCCTCCTATCATGGTACAATGTCTCGATTAGTATTTAGGGACAAACATGTACACACAGTATGTAGTAATATATAAGCCAAGGCGACTGTGGGGTCTAAAAGCCTTGGAGTTTTCCTCTTACAACCAAGTTCCTCTTCCCCTACCAAGTCAGAGGTCCACCCAGCCTTTTTCTTTTCTTAAGCACCTAGAGTGTTTCACTGCTTTTAGACTACCTCAAGGTCCGACACCACGGTCTCACCTTGCCAGCCCCACCACTACCTACATAGCAAGAAGAAGCACGTACCTACATCCTCGAAAGGACAAGACCAAGCCTAGTAGTAAGACGCTATAGGAGATCTTGTACCAGGATTAGAAGCTCATGCTAGTAGTGAGCCACTCCCATTTCAGGACACAGGACTCGGGTGCCGCTTTTGAGCGCACAGCGGAGAGGGTAGATGATCGGCCTGTGGAAGTAAAGGTCGAAGAGGAAGAAGAAGGGCCTGCTTGGGGAGTAGGTCATATCCCAGAGGAAGTAGCTGCAGAAAGGATAGTGAGGGCGATCCTAGGACAAAGCCAGTCCTTCGATATCTGTAGCACCCCTGGTCGCGTCGAGGAGTTCCCCGAGGGAGACCCCAACGACACGCTAGCTCCCCGAGGAGTCGACACAGGGGAGATCGTAAGGGAGCTGATAGGAGTAGAGGTCGCCGCGCAGCTGTTAGAGGAGGAAGCCACTCACTGGGAAGAGCACCCCCACGTGAGAACCATCAAGAAGCCCCGGTTCCACACCCCGTGAGAAGTCATTCCATGACCTCGACGGGTTTATGAAGCAGACCCTGAGAAGCAAAGGCTAGACAGGGCTGAAAGAAGAAGAGGTCCACTCTACGTGCGACCATACCTATGACCGCGCACAAGGCTTAGAGAGCCCACACGCGGATATCCCACTACCTCCCCCTTCACCCACGTAGAATACTAAAAAGTGAAGGCAATCTCATATTCCCCTTTCCCTTTTCGTCTTAAAAGAAAAGTCGGAAGTGAAGATCTTCGAACGGAATTTAAAGCTGACGAAGAAGAAGTACAACGAGTATACCGAGCAAAGCTAGCTCAACTCCACAAACTCGTCACCTCCCCTGCCCCCCAACACAAAGAATATCTGCTGGACAGGAAGATATCTTTGTGCCCTTCGTCAACACTGCAGGAAACATTGACACACAAGAAATCTCGGACCTCCTCATGGCCATGAGGGTCGAGATCGAAAAACTAAAACGTGACCACAACACGGCAAAACTGTTGGCAGCAAACCTTGCCAAAGAAGCTTGTCTGGCCAATGAGAAAGCAAATGAAGCGGATCAAAGGATTCGCAAATTCATGGGCTTGCGGAATTGGGCCGGGATACCCAACCAAGCAGGCAGGTCAAGCCTCCCAAAAGTAGCAGGGAGCAACCGAGTCGAGATCTTCTCGGACCCTGGGTCATACAATGGCTCAAAAGGGAAATTTGAAGAATGGTGGACGAAGATGAAAGCCTGGATGGAAGCCAATCCAAGGCAGTTCGCCATCAAGGATCCCCATGTAGAGGGGCAATTCCTCGTACACAGCCCTAACTGGGCATTCGCGGTGCTGTCCCGCCTCAAAGGAGTAAAAGGCAGCTATTTTGCAGAAATGGAGCTTAACAAGCTCGCCACCGGGGAGTCAGAAATGGTAGTCTGGCCCAAACTGGTGGAAAATATTGAGGGTCTATTCAAGCCCATACTACAGAAGGATTGGGTGATGAAAGAGATCTCCCGATACAAACAAGGAAGCCAGGACATTTATACGTTCCTGGCTAAATTCAGAACCTTGGCCTGGCAGTCAGGGTGTGACGACCGACACGCAGTCTTCTTATTGGAACAGAACGTTTCCGATGAGATCAAGAAGAAGATGTTCCGGATGGGAATGAGAGGGCTGGATCTGGGATCCACCTACAAAAACATCCAGATCATCGGGACAAGACTGGAGGCATACAAGATGGCCACAGCATCCTACACCCCCTGGGAAAAGAAGGGGCAAGGAAAAGGAAAAGGCAATGACAGGAACGTCAATGCCACCTCTACGCCTGGAGGAAGTAAAGGGGCATGTTACGCCTGTGGCAAGACTGGGCATCTTGCCAAAGAGTGCAAGAACCCCCAGCCCAAGTGCCCAAAATGCGGATGGCAGGGGGCACACAAGGAAACCTGCCCAAAGAAGAAGACGAGCAGGCAAGCACATGCCGCTAAGGCAGAAGGGGCAACCTCATGGGATGAGGAAGCCAAGACAGAAGGGGCCAAAGTGGCTGAAAAAGAAGAAGGATCCCTGGCAGACCTAAAGGGGATGTCGTACATGGAGATACGCACACACTTCTCCAAAAAGGGAAAAGGGAAGGCGAACTGAAGGAACTAGGAACTCAGTTTGCCAAAATAGATATTTTTATACCAGATGAACCCGAGGAACCCACAAAGGAAAGTGGTAAAGGGAAGCGGTTAGCCGAAAGCCGC
The DNA here is from genome assembly GCA_038093715.1 of Austroboletus cf. mucosus. Taxonomy (NCBI): domain Eukaryota; kingdom Fungi; phylum Basidiomycota; class Agaricomycetes; order Boletales; family Boletaceae; genus Austroboletus; species Austroboletus cf. mucosus. Next base: position 11,594 of record JBBPST010000227.1, on the reverse strand, counting down.
CACATAAACTTATTACAGGAAGGCTTCGAGCCCCTGAACGAAGAAGGACCGACACCTATCCTAGAGGTTAAGGTCAAACCAGAAGGCATCGACATGCGAGTTCTCACTGCGATGTACGAAGAACAAGAAAAGGAAGGTCTAGATGGCCTTATGATGAGATCCCTACATCTCAAAAGGGAAATAAAGCTACCGATCTGAATTGGGTCAAACCCCAAAAGTCTACATGAGGTTGAAGCCCTGCTAGACAGTGGCGCAAACCAAGTATTCATAGACCAAAAATGGGCGGAAAAGCAAGCACTTCCCATGAAGGAGCTATCCCGCTCAATCCCCGTGTTCAATGTAGACGGAACAAAGAATTCTGCTGGAAACATCACACACTCGGTGGAGTTAGTAATCGATTTCCAGGGACACATGGAAAAAGTAACAGCCGAAGTAACCACCCTTGGGAGCATTCCCCTAGTGCTCGGCTATACGTGGCTCCGTCGCCACAACCCCACCATAGACTGGCAGAAGGGCACGGTGGAGATGACCCGATGCCCCCCCATGTGCCAACAAAAAAATGCACACTAGATGCGTATGCATTACAGAAGAAGAAGAGGCTGACGAACAAGAAGAAGCCTGGGAAGCCTACTACGCACGTGCCACGCTAGAAGCTCTACCAAAACCCCAAGAGAAAACCCTAGAAGAGTTAGTGCCTGAATGCTACCATAAATGGCTAAAGGTATTCTTAAAGGAAGAATTGGAAAGAATGCTGATTAGAAAACCCTGGGATCACGCCATAGATCTCAAAGAAGGATTCAACCCAAAGAAGGGAAGGATCATACCTCTGTCCGTGACAGAACAAGAGGAGGTCTCGAGCTTCATCGACGACCAATTACGAAAAGGGTATATACACCCATCTAAGTCCCCCCAAACGTCACCAGTGTTCTTCGTGCCAAAGAAGGATGGCCGAAAAAGGATGGTTCAGGACTATAGGTACCTGAACGAACACACGGTGAAAAACAATTACCCGCTACCCTTGATCGCACAGCTGGTCGACAAACTAAATGGGGCAAAACTATTTACAAAGATGGATCTACACTAGGGATACAACAACGTCCGCATCAAAGAAGGAGACGAATGGAAAGCAGTGTTTGTTTGTTTCAGAGGAGCCTACGAACCCCTAGTCATGTACTTCGGCCTCTGCAACTCCCCAGCAACATTCCAAGCTATGATGAATGAGATCTTCGCCAACATGGACAACTGCATCGTGGTCTACATCGACGATCTCATGATATTTACAAAGATGGACTCTCTGGAAGAGCATGAGGCAATCGTCAAGAAAGTCTTGGCACGCCTAGAAGAAAACGATTTATTTATCAAACCCGAAAAGTGCACATTTCATGCCACAGAAGTAGAGTTCCTGGGCATGATCATGGGCACCAATGGTGTGCGCATGGATAAGACCAAAGTAAAAGCGGTTTTGGAATGGCCTGTGCCAAAGAATCTCCAAGGAGTAAGAAGCTTCTTGGGGCTAGCAAACTTCTATCGGCAGTTCATTTCAGATTACGCCGCCATCGCAAGGCCGTTGAACGACCTTACCAAGATGAGAAACAACAAGAAGTGTTACGAACGCTCATTTCTCATGCCTTTAATATTTTTACTCATGCTTGATTCGAACTCTAGACTTCCTACATATGGAAACACTCTCCCACACCAAGGAGATTGGACTTGTCGTATGTTCACTTTCCATATCACGTGACCCTTGTCACGTGACTTCTCACATGACTTCCATTACACAATTATGCTTACACACGAGGGCTAGACCCTTATCTCTTATCTATGACATCATATGCTTATCCTCCAATAGGGTATGATCCGGTTATCATCCAATCATGTATTCTCTCTTATCATGGTACGATGTCCCAATTAGTATTTAAGCACAAACATGTACAAACAGTATGTAGTCCTATATAAACCAAGGCGACTGTGGGTAAAACCCCAGTCTAAAAGCCTTGAAGCTTTCCTCTCAACCAAGTCCCTCCTCCCACTAAGTCAGAGGTCCACCCAGCCTTTGTCTTTCTTAAGCACTTTAGAGTGTTTCAAGAAGTGTTCGACACGCTAAAAAAGAAGTTCACCACCACCCCGGTCATGGCATTCCCCGACATTGATTGTCAATTCTGCTTGGAATGTGATGCCTCTGATTACGCAACGGGCGCAGTGTTATCTATCCAAAAGGAGGAAAAGTGGCACCCCGTTGCCTATTACTCACACTCCATGAATGACCAAGAGCGAAACTACCCTGTCGCAGATAAAGAACTTCTGTCGGCTATAAGAGCTCTCGAAACATGGAGGCACTATTTAGAAGGTGCTTGCTTCCAATTTGAAATTTGGAACGACCATCAAAACCTTCAATGGTTTATGGTGAGACAGGATCTCAACCGCCGACAAGTGCGCTGGGCGCAGTATCTATCTAGGTTTAACCATGTGTGGTGCCACAAAGCTGGTGCAACTATGGGAAAAGCCGACGCTCTCTCCCACAGAGAAGACCATGCGGAGGGAATAGAAGATGATAACAAGCAAGTCTTGGTTATCCCGCCGGAGCAGATCAGATCTACCATCCTGATCCAAGATGAAGGCGATAAGTTATTAGAATGAATAAAGAAAGGGGTACTCCTGATGAAAGAATCTGAAGTCCAGAAGCTCTACGAATAGGGCTATGACGAAGATCTCACAGAACCCATCCTAAGAAAAGACGGCAAAATCTATGTCCCACCAGATGTAGATCTACGCCGAGACGTGGTAACGAACTGCCACGATACCCCTTCCACCGGACATCCCGGTCAGGAAAAGACAATAGGCCTTCTGCGAAGGTTCTACGACTGGCCAGGAATGGCTAGCTATGTAAAAGACTACATCGCTAGATGCGATGTGTGTCAAAGAATGAAGATGGGCAACAAGCTGCCAGCCGGCAAGCTCGAACCCTTGGAGCTTAGCACAGCACCATGGGTAGACGTCTCAGCAGACTTCCTCACGGATCTGCCTCCCTCCCGTAATTATGACTCGATCCTCGTCGTCATTGACTGATTCAGCAAAGAGGTCAAGTTTATCCCTTGCACGAAGTCGATTACCGTGCTAGACACGGCCCGACTCTATCTAACGCACGTGTGGACCAATCATGGCATTCCACGTTCAATCGTATCAGACCGAGGCCCCCAGTTCGCATCACAAGTGATGAAGGGACTACTAGAACGCCTTGGCATTAAACCTAAATTATCCACGGCATCTCATCCGCAAACGGACGGACAAACAGAACACATGATCAGAGAACTCCAGCAGTATCTCCGGACGTTCTGTCACGAGAAGCAAACTGAATGGACAGACTGGCTTCCGATAGCCCAATTCAGTTATAACTCTAAGAAGCAGGCTTCAACACAAAAAACCCCATTCGAAGTCACACGGACTTATCAACCACGTATGGGGATAGAACCTGGCACCTCAAAGGCACCAGCTGCTGACGAACTTGCCAATAAAATATCTAAAATATTAAAATCCACAAAGACCAATCTTGAGCAAGCTCGAGATCGGATGAAGATCCAAGTGGATAAACACCGCTCGGAAGCCAGGAAGTACACCATCGGAGATGAGGTGCTTCTAGCAATGGAAAACCTTTGGTTAACGAGGGAATCTAGAAAGCTGACAGAGAAATGGCTGGGACCCTTCAAAGTCACACGATGCATTGGGAACAACGCAGTTGAGCTGAAACTCCCACACACTATACGTATTCACCCCGTGGTAAACATATCACGGGTAAAACCCTATCTATACCGCTTCGATGGTCAACCGACATTCAACCCTGGTCCAGTCCACATCACGGACAATCTCGAAGTCGAGTATGAAGTGGATCATGTGGTTGATGCTCGCTGGAAAGGCCGAAGAAAGGAATTTTTAATCCATTGGTTGGGATACTCCGAGGAAGAAAAAACCTGGGAACCTGCCTCTAATTTAACAAACGCGGCAGAAGCACTTGCCCGTTTCCACGAACTGAACCCAAAAGCGCTAGCTCGCTCGGCCTTTGCCGATAGGTTCGGTATATTTAACCCCTATGATGACGTCACCATACCCATTGAGGTTGACCCAGAGTTTCAACCATAGAAAGGGGGTGGTGTTACGAACACTCATTTTCACCCTTTATTATTTCTACTCATGCTTGATTCGAACACTAGACCTACCACATATGGAAACACTCTCCCACACCAAGGAAATTGAACTTGTCGTATGCACACTTTCCATATCACGTGACCCCTGTCATGTGACTTCTCACATGACTCCCGTTACACAATTATGCTTACTCATGAGGGCTAGACCCTTATCTCTTATCTATGATGTCACATGCTTATCAACCTATAGGATATGATCCGGTTATCATCCAATCATGTATTTCCTTTTATCATGGTACGATGTCCTGATTAGTAGTTAGGGACAAACATGTACACACAGTATGTAGTAATATATAAAGCCAAGGCGACTGTGGGTAAATCCCTAGTCTAAAAGCCTTGGAGTTTTCCTCTTACAACCAAATCCCTCCTCCCCTACTAAGTCAGAGGTCCACCCAGCCTTTGTCTTTTCTTAAGCACCTAGAGTGTTTCAGAGGACAGTGTTCATCAGAAAGACTATGGCTGCACAGATCTAGCTGCACAGTGATAATCAGGAAGGCAATGTAACAAAGGGCAGTTCTACTGTGCATTTGATGATTAGGAAAGCTATGAGGAAATGATTATCAAAGATATCAGAATGAGGCAGAGAAAGAGTAAATGGAGTCGTCCTCAAAAGAGGCAAAGATCATATCAGAATAAGAAGCATAGTCCGAGGAGTGCATAGAAGTGGAAATTGTAACATTACCCCCGTCGCAAGACTGAGACTCTGACTCAGTACCTTCAAAATCTGAATGGGTCTCCCTCGTTTTCAACGACATTGTCATTGTCTCCATCATTCCAGTACTGACATTCGTCGGCCAAATGTCCCCTTCCTCCACAGGCAGAGCATTGGTTTTGTGGGCAGGCATTCTGGGAATGTCCAGGGGCATCTTGTTGGCAGTATGGATAGTGGTAGGATGGGCAGTGCAGTTGGATGTGATCCGGAGATCCACAAGAGAAGCAGATGATTCTTGGGGGTTTAACATGTCGAGGGGACGGAGACCTGGGTAAGGGGTCAAGGGTCTTGGGAATGTTCTTTCTGGAATGGGTGGGGGAGGAGGGGAGTCCATATGTAACCAGGACTTTCTTCTTAGCTTTCCCTTTAGATTTGTGAGAGCTTTTCCGAGACAGAACTGGGGATATGAGGTGTCTAGGTGGGATGGGTGTTGGGTTCTCAGGAGAGGTAGCTGGGGAGGATAAGAGGTGAAGGATTTTTCCTGCTTCGAAGATCTGTTCCAGCAGTGGTCCTCTGGGTCTGATGATTGGGGGGTTAAGGGTGGCTCAGTGTGGGGAACATGGGGGCATTGGCTGGAGATACAACATTTTTAGGGTATTTGGTGTCAACGAGGTATCTCTTGCAGTCCTCAGGGTCAAGGGCCTCGATGATGGGTCGTAGGTATGGTTGTGTGGACAGTCTAGGGAGTGAATTGATGACCCTACAAAATCCCTGGTCGAACAACATGTGCAAGACATAACTTCTGGCTTCATGGAGGGTGAAGTCAATTCCTTCATCGAAGGAAAGTGCTGGGGAGGGATTGGAGCGGGCTCTTTCTTTGTTATAGGTGAGGGTGAGGGACTGTTTCTGATAGAGTTGGAGGAGTGAGGGGAAAAAATCCCCTTCCAAGAACGGGGGGAGTTCAATGAGTCTGGTGTACAGAGCAGGGCACTCGAGGATGGTGACAAAGAGGGTGTTTCTATGGGTGACTGGGAGACGGTGGGCACGTATAGGAAGCAACTGGGGAAGCCAGGGACTGGAACAAATTGGGAGACAGGGTAGGGAGGTAATAGATTCAGTCTGTTGGGATACAAACTCTGTGGCAAAGAGGTCGAAGTTTCTAATTGATTCATTTGGTTTTGAAGAGGAGGCATTGGTGGAGGAAGACATGTGTTGGGTGATGAGTTTCTAGGTGAGTTTCCTGCCGATTTTATAGGCTCAGAGTAGGGATAGGGCATTCTGCAGGTTCCTAGCTGTTTCCCATGTGTCATTGCCACTTCCATAGCCTTTCCATCAGATCCGGTACTACCTTCTGTTCGCTGATCCCCGATGTGAGATGATTCTTTCAACTTCCTATTCCTGTTCTCCATCAATCAGTTCCAGTGGGGGTTGTAAATAGTTCTTCCCACGTTCCACAGTTTCCTTGAACGAGGATAGCAGGGATGCATGGAAGACATCATGAATTTTCCAAGTTGGGGGAAGTCTAAGTCAATAGGACACCTTGGAGAGTACCTGGGAGATCTCGAAAAGTCCTTCTCGTTTAGGGGTGAGTTTCTTTGATGGGTAATTGGTGGGTAGGTTTGTCCCTTCTAGCCATACTTTGTCCCCTACTTTCCAAGGTATGAAGGGTTTGTGATGTCGATTTGCCATTATTGTTCTGCTTCTTTCATGTGCCGCTAGGGCTTTGTCTCTAGCTTTTTCTAATTGAGTCATTCTTTCCTCTAGTGCTGGTACAAATGTTTTGCCAATCTTGGGATAAGCTCTTGGTTTGTAGCCCATCATCAATTTAAATGGCGACTGTTTGATGGAGGAGTGCACTGCCGAGTTGTGATGGAATTCTGCCATTGGAAGGAGTTCTGCCCATTTATGGTTGTCTTGGGAGCAGAAGAGCCTTAGGTATGTTTCTAGTTCCTGGTTTACTCGTTCGGTTTCTTCATCTGTCTGAGGGTGATATGCGGAAGATAGTGCCAGGTCATATTGAAGTAGTTTTGCCAGTTTTTTTGTAAAGATGGAGGCAAATTGGGGGCCCCTGTCCAAGATGCATTTGTCGTGTAGGCCGAAACGTGGGAAAACACAGGTGTAAAATAGCTTGGCAACTCCTTGCGCAGTGATATCCTTGCTACAAAGACAGAAGATTACCCCCTTTGTAAGCCCATGGTCGACCACGACCATGATGGAATCAAATCCCTGAGATGGGGGCAGTCCAGTGATGAGATTCACAGAGATCTGCTGGAATGGTTGGGTGCAATTTGATGTGATGGGCATAGGTGGCGGTGTCGTGGAGTGTGTGTTAACCTTGTTAGCTTGGCAGGTGGCACAGCCAGAGATATATCTGCAGACAAAGGTAGCCATTCCTGGCCACCAGTAGTCTTTTTCTAGAAGGGAGAGTGTGCAAAACTGTCTGGCGTGTCCTCCTGCATGGGAGGAATGTATGGACGAAACCAACAAGTGTCGTGCATCCTTCACGATGTAGAGTCATTCTTTAAAGTACAGATTCCCTTCAACATAGGCCTAGTCTAAGAGTAGTGAACGTGGGAGAGGGATTTCATTCTGGTACATCCCTTTCAGTGCCGTCAGCATGAAAGGGTCAGTTGCAGTTGATTGGTCTATCTTCTCTTTCAGAGCTATATTGAGTGATCGCACAAACAGGTCATCCGAGAGAAGGGTTACCAAGTTGTTGTCTTCCGTGGTGTCTACCTCTTCTTTTCTGGATAGAGCATCAGCTGGTCCTATTTGTGTTCCAGGGACATGGGTAAATGTGAGATCAAAATCCTGTAAGAACATCTGCCAGCGGGCATGTCTCCAGCTTAATTTCCTGGGGGTGTGGAAGTAGGTGAGGTTCTTATGATCTGTGAGGACCTTGACTGGGTGGGTTGCTCCAAGGAGGTGATGTCTCTAGTCTTCCAGGGTGAAAACTACTGCCAGTAATTCTCGGTCATAGATATCATAGTTTCACTCAGTTTCTGAGAGGGTGGAGGATCGGTAGGAGCACAGGTGAAGGTCTCCATTTGTGTCTTTTTGCATTAATACTCCCCCTGTTGCAGTGAGGGATGCATCGGTCATCATGAAGTACTGTTTTGTTGGGTCAGGGAGTTTAAGTACTGGTTGGGTGGAGAAGATTTCTTTCATTTCATCGAAGGCTCACTGCCTTCTTCTTGTCCACAACCATGGTTCTTTCTTTTTGGTGAGCTCTACCATCGGTTGTACTTTCTGGGAGAAATTGGGGATGAATCTTCGGTAGAAGTTGCAAAAGCCCAGGAAGGATTGAACTTGTTTGACGTTTCCTGGACTGATCCATTCTTTTATTGCCGAGAGTTTAGTTGGGTCCATTGCTATCTCTCCAGGTCGTACCACCAGTCCTAGGTAGTCCATGCAGGGTTGGTCAAAGGAGCATTTCTCTATCTTGGCTGAAAGTCCGAGTTCTCTGAGTCATTGCAGGATCTTAAGAGTTTGTTCCATGTGGATCATAGGATTGGCAGAGTGTATTGCCAGATTGTCCATGTAGACTATGAGCCATCCTTTGGTGATGTAATCTCCAAAGGCATCATCCATGAAGGCTTGGAAAGTGGCAGGAGAGTTGCATAGCCCAAAGAACATAACAGTTGGCTCAAAGAGTCCCATTGGTGTGATGAAGGTGGCCTTCCATCTGTCCTCAGGTTTTATAAGGATGTTGTTGTACCCCCACCTTATGTCAAGTTTGGTGAAGACAGTGGACCCCTTGAGTTTGTCTACTAATTTGGAGATCAGGGGGAGAGGGTAGGCATTCTTGACTGTATGTTCATTCAGGTATCTGTAGTCCTGGCATGGTCTCAACTTTCCTTTTTTTTTGGCAACAAAGAAGAATGGTGCTGCCTGGGGGGATTTTGAGGGTTATATTTTCCCATTGGCTAGGTGTTCTTCTACAAACTTTTTGCATGCTTCTTGCTCAGGCAGGGACAGGGGGTATGCCTTGGCTCGTTTGGGGTGAAGGTGTCTTTTAGGTTTATAGCATGATCATAGGATCTTGAGAGAGGGAGTTGATCCATCTTTCCTTCCTCAAACACGTCTTGGTATTCTTTGTATGCCTTGGGTAACTCTCTTGCTTCTTTCTCTTTTTGTGCTTCCAGCATGGTAGATATGGTAGTTCTCCTTACTTCTTCTACTTCATATCTTCAGTTGTACCTGGTATGGGTTTTGTAATCTTCATGAAACCCTAAGTGTCTTAGGAGGTATCGTTGATCGACAGCCTCCTTGCTATCTCTTCGAGGTCTTTTTTCTTGTCCAGTAATGGTCACCTCTCTGGTGGCCCATTTTATAAGGGGGTTTTGTTGTCAGAGCCAAGTCATGCCAAGGATAATGTTTTCTTTGCAGGTGGGGAGTACCAGGAAGATCTGATTTTCTTCTACCCTATCGATCCACAGGGATAGTTTAGTTTTGTATCGGATCATTCCTGCTTTGTTGTTAGAGCCATCTGCATTGACAGCAAGCAGTGGTTTGGGGAGTTTCTCTAGTGGGTAGTTGTTTCTTTTGGTGAAGTGGAGGTTGATGAATGATCCAGTGGCTCCACAATCAATGAGGGCTGTTGTGGTTTCGACACTTTTTCCTTCTGTAGTGGACAGAGAAACTGAAATGGATATAGATTTCTCATCATTAGATACCAGTACAGAGGAATAGCTTGAAGCACAAGACGTCGATTCTTGGCTCCTTCTTAAAAACCCTGGTATGAAACATCTTTGGTTTCTACCCTTGCAATGGTTTCTCCTTCATCATCCTTGAAGCATTGTTTGAGGATTCTTAGCACCTCATCTTTTGGGATATTTTGAGCTCCCAATTCTTGCACATACTCCAACATTTCATCTTTCTGTTCGATCTCAAGAGTTCTTGTTCTAGCTGGGCTGCTCTATTCTCTTGGAAGTGGGTTCCTTCCTTCTTTTGAATGTTTCTTTGCAAAGCATCCAACTTTGTCACATATAAAGCATCTTCTCTCCCTGATTTGCTTTGCTTTCTTGTCCCAGTGTTCCTTTCTGTTCCTTGTATGGATGCTATCGACATCCATTGTGTCTGGGTCTCTGTGAGAGATCCTTGCTTGCTTGATGCTTCTTATTCTGTCATCCTGCCTGGAGTGCCTCATAGCTTTCTCCATCCATCCGTCTACGGTTTCTGGTTCCTTTTCTCCTCTGATAATCTTGTGGACCAGGTGATCGGCCAATCCTCTCATGTAGTATTCAATGAGAGATGGTTGATCTGAAAGCCTGGCCTTGCTCATGAGGAGTTGGAAGTCTGTGTTGTAGCAGTCTATTGCATCAAGTCCCATCCCTTTCATTCTTAGGGAGTGTAGTTTGCTCCTGGCATTTGCAGCAGTTTCCTTGTGAGAGAATGCTTGTTGGAATCATTTGATGAATTCCTTCCAGTTCTCTGCCTTGACAACTCCTTCATGGATGTCCCTTAACTCTGTTTCCGCATGCTGCCTTCCCCGACCTTCTGTCATCCTGTTGAGGGTTGTTAAGATCTTTTGTTTGTCATTGTATAAGGTGGGGTTCATTTTGAAGTACACATCCATAGCGTAGATCCAATACTCTGCTGTCTCTGCTTTCCCATTGAAGGGTTCTGGGAGACCAGCTCTTCGTTCTGTGTCCCTTGAGCTACTCATTGCGTCGGTAGTCTCTTCTGATTTGTGGTACACTTCTATAGGTTCCTCCTGGTGGAGTACTTCGCTTGGCTCTTGTTGAGAGGGTACAGTGGATAGGGGAGGGTTCTGAGATAGAGATGGTCGTCTTCTTCCAAAGCGAGGGGAAGAGGTGGTGTTCCAACTTCCTGGTGCTCTGCTTCTTTTGTTTTGGGTGATGGTCTCGGATGTCCTTTGTAGTCTCTCTTGTTCTCTGTAATAGGCCTCGTCTTCGTCTGATAGGGGAATCTGGAAATGTTGGGCAACAAGCTAGTAGGAGTAATGCCAAGGGCACCCTCCTAGTTTGCAGAAGAATTGATGTTCCACTCGATGGGCAGGTAGAATGTTGTTCCTTCTGAGGAAGGCTACTTGTTCCTTAGTGATGTGGAGTTCCTTAAGGATCTGTTGCTGGACATAGATGAGGGAGGATAGTTCCAGGGTGGGCAATCCTTCTACACAGGGGTATGGATAATTGAAGAGCTAGATCTTTTGTTATGCTTTTGATTATTGCGCGTAACTTAGGATGGAACATGTAGTGTGTAGTCCTTCCTGATAGCTGTAAAGTGTCCTCTGTGGTGACACTAAGTCCAATAGATGTAGGGGTCTCAAACAAGAGGTAGCGCACTCAGGTTTGGATGCAGGCACTACGTGAATTGTGTAGATCTAGCTAAGGAGTTATTGTACATGGCACTGGGATATATATACAAAGTACTAAGGCTGTGGTCATAGGAATACTTGCCCCAAGAGAGAGATAGGCTGTGGAGAGCAGTGTCCATCAGGAAAGCGATACTGCACAGATCTAGCTGCGCAGTGATAATTAGGAAGGCAATGTATCAAAGGCAGTTCTACTGTGCATTTGATGATCAGGAAAGCTATGAGGAAGTGATCATCAAAAGATATTAGAATGAGGCAGAGAAAGAGTAAATGGAGTCATCCTCAAAGGAGGCAAAGATCATATCAGAATAGGAAGCGTAGTCTGAGGAGTGCAGAGAAGTAGAAACTGTAACATTACCCCCTCCGCAAGACTGAGACTCCGACTCAGTACCTTCAAAACCCAAAT
>JBBPST010000223.1:0-16142 GCA_038093715.1 Austroboletus cf. mucosus | reverse complement strand
GTCTTTGCACAGCCATGGTTTTCCACATTTGAAACAAAGGCCTTTAGCTCTTGCTTGGCCGATGTCCATTGGTGCGCCGGCACCGCCAAAGGTGCCAGTCTGATTGGGGTGGATCGCCGGGGCTGCAGGTACAGCCGGTGTGACAATGGGTTTGGGATTTGGAAGTACTGCTGACTTCCACATCCACGGATTGATTGGTTGCATGTGGTCTTTGCACAGCCATGGTTTTCCACATTTGAAACAAAGGCCTTTAGCTCTTGCTTGGCCGATGTCCATTGGTGCGCCGGCACCGCCAAAGGTGCCAGTCTGATTGGGGTGGATCGCCGGGGCTGCATGTACAGCCGGTGTGACAACGGGTTTGGGATTTGGAAGTACTGCTGACTTCCACATCCACGGATTGAATTGACTCGTATAAGACCGCTTTTTCCTTTCAGCGATCTCTTGCAGGATGTGTCCGGCCTCCCTCAAAGCCTCACACCATCTAGCATAATCACCAGCATGCATAGTCATCATGCCTGGGATTGTCCTTTCGACTTGCTCAACCACATCATTTTTGGTGTTGGCCCGGAGTAGTCAGACCAGCAACCGCCCATGATGAGTGATGTCGTATTCGGCTCGAATGATGAGCTGACATTGAAGAGTTAAAAACTCCTCAACTGTTTTACTGCCTTGCGTCAGCTTCATCAGTTCGTCCTCTGCTTGTGCCACATCATACGTGGGCTTGAAATTTTTCTCCAGATGATCAAGGAGGAATGTCTGGAGTGACATTGTGTTGATGTCTTGGACATGCTCCATGACAAAGAGCATGGCGAAGCTCTCTGCCGGTCCTTCGGTGCAGAATCCAAGTATCATCCGAATACTTTCAGCATCGGTAGGAGGTTGGATGAAGCCTCCATAGTACAACATAAATTTTACCAGCCAGGCATTGTAGTTAGCTGGCTTCCCATCGAACGCTGGGGGCTTGGTCATACATGACTTTCCCAGAGCTGATGTAGGAGCCGACGATTGTGTTCCAGCAGTAGCAAGCTGCTGAAAGATAGGTGCAGCAGGTGTGGGGGCGGTGATGGTTCCTTGAGTTGTACCTCCAGTATTAAATGGCGGTACGGCATAATTGGTTTCAGGGGGCGGAGCTGCAACAACGGGTTGTAGGAATCGAAGTGGGAATGTGGGAGCCTCAACCGCGGTGACTCCGTTCCGGATAACTCAGTGTTCATAGTCCGAGTACTGAGCGTAGAACTCAGTGATTGATCCAGCCTCAGGGTACGTGTGTTGACCCGAGGTGGATTGAGAGACTCCGCTGATGGACGGAGTCAGAGTAATTTCGGCAGGGAGTGCAGATGTGGTGGCGATGGGGGTGTCCTCGTCTGCTATCTCTTCATCTCGTTGTTGTTGTCACCCAAGACGACTCAACAAACTGAATGAGCTCGACATGTGAGCGATGAGGAGGAGAAAGAGGAGGAGAGGGAATTGTACAAACTATCTGGAGAGGACAGCTTGACAGAGGGAGTGAGGTCGGTGAAAGACAACAACGGCCTCGGAAGTGGTGTGAGGTAGCTGGTACCTCAGTGGTCGGTTGATAAAAGGAGGGGGGATTCCAGTACGTCACGAGCATACTTCTTGGAAAGTAGCGGGGCACTACGCGAATGTCGAGGGGGGCAGCCCTTACTTCTGGGCGACTTGATATGTCAAGTGGAACGATGTGACAATGACTGTGATCACATGAACAGTTGATCCTCTCACAGAGATCACCCACAATTGTGCACTATTTGTGATACCAGGGATATCGAGCAATGTTATCCTTATTTATCAGGAGGCGGACGACCTCCACACGCAGCGCAGAAGCTGCTACAAGCGTTTGCCGGGTGCTTGTCCCGTTTGCTTTCTGCAAGCAGCATGCTTTTTATGGCAAGCAGGCCAAGGATGGAGATGGGGGAGGGGAGAAGACAGGAAGAATGTGCTTACTGGGGCACGAACTTCGGATTTCTGCAGAGTGTGTTATGAACGCTTTATTCTATTGTATGCTTTTCTCTTGATTCGAACTCTCGACCATATGCTTTAGGAAACATGTTCCCATCACTAACAATTATGACTTAGACAATTTCTCGTTTTCAAGTCACGTGACTTTCATCACGTGATCTATGCCTAGACTCGTCACGTGACCAGTCACATGCCTATGACGTATGCTCTAGACCCCTTATCTCTTATCTATGATGTCATGCCTTATGCCTTTCTTATCTACCAATAGGATATATTCTGGCTTATCAGCCAATCATGTAATTTCTTCTTATCATCGTACGATACCCTAGAGTAGCTAGTCTACAAACATGTACATACAATACCCAGACACTATATAAACCCCCAGGCTCCAAGGTGGATCCCCACTTTGAGAGTTCTGGTCATTTGGATCATTACCTCTTCCAATCCTCCTAAGACAAGCAACGTGCTTGATACTTCTCTTTATCTCTTTATTTTCAGAGTCGTATCATTACTCTCAAAGTCCATCAAGCCTGACTATGCCGTCCTGCTTGCAAGATTACTACTCAAGACCAGTAGTAAACTCCCCCCCTCCTCACAAGTAAAATGATTACTTGGCTACACTGTATCACATAGAGGACTAACAGAAGTAGTGTCCCTATCCCCAGCAGTTCAGCAGCTCAGTGGCCCTTCTGAGGGCATTGCAAGCTGAGGAGACGATTGACCAGTGGTAGTAAAGGTCGAAGAGGAAGAAAGAGAGATCCCTGGAGTACGGGAAATCGGGATCATCCCAGACGAGGTAGCGGCTGAGAGGATAGCGAGGGTCATCTTTGGAAGGAGCCCATCGTTTGACATAAGAAGTACCCCAGCGAGAAGCGAGTTCAGGGATGCAGACCCCAACGACACCCTCATCCCGCAAGGAGTAGACACCGCAGAGATCGTGAGGGAGCTCATCGGAGTGGAGGTAGCCGCTCAGCTGATAGAAGAAAAAGTTGCACACTGGGAAGTGCAACCAAGAGTGTGGACCATCAAGAAGCCGAGGTTCCACATCCCCGCGCCAGTAATACCATGCCCACGCCGGGTTTACGAAGGCGATCTGAGAAAGGAAAGACTTGATCGACCTAGACTCCGCAACAGGCCCTATTTCATTAGACCATACCTCCACCCCCACAACCACCTTAGACAGGTAGAACACAGGTTACCTACAACCTCCCCCTTCTCCTTTGTCGACTATTATTAATAAAACTGTCGGCATTCTCCCTCTCCCCATACCCCTTCCTTTTGAAAAGGAAGACAAAGTACGATGACCTCCGGCAAGAATATAAAGCCGATGAGGCAGAGGTAGAATCCTGGGAAAGAAAAGAACTCAGGCTCTACAAGAAACAACTGGCAGAACTTAGGAAACTCCTAGACCAGCCAGAAAAGTAAAGATGTCCTATGCTTTCCTTAACATGGATGGGACAATCGCCATAGGCGAAATCAAGAACGTGATGGCATCGCTAAATGCCGAAATTACGAGACTGCGTACTGACAGGGATAATGCAGAAAGGCTAGCTGCATCCCTAGCCGAAAAAGTAAAGGATGCCATGGAGGCCACAGAAGAAGCGGACCAATGTGTAAGGGAGTTCATGGGACTCCGAAACTGGGCAGGAATGCCACCCCAAGGCGGAGACACGACTCTTCCCAAGGTTGCAGGCAGCAATCGGGTAGAGATCTTCGCAGACCCTGGCCCATACAACGGGTCAAAAGCAAAGTTTGAGGAATGGTGGACCAAGATGAGGTCATGGCTTGAAGCCAACCCCTACCAATTCTCCGTCAAGGACACCAACAACCCAGGGTTGTACTTGGCGCACGGCCCGAACAGGGCATACGCGGTTCTCTCCCGCCTTAAGGGAGTAAAAGGAAGCTACTTTGCGGAGATGGAGTTGAACAAACTCGCACGCGGAGAGTCGGAGCTCGTGATCTGGGACAAACTCTGTTCCAACATTGAGACTCTCTTCAGGCCGGTCCTGCAACGCGATTGGGCTATGATACAGCTCAATAAATACAAACAAGGAAAGGAGGATGTATACACATTCCTCGCAAAGTTCCGCACCCTGGCCTGGCAATCAGGGTGTGACGCAAGGCATGCCGTATATCTTCTGGAGCAGAACGTCTCAGAAGAAATCAAAAAGAAGATGTTCCGGACTAGACGCCGAGGGCAAGATCTCACCACAACAATGTGAATGATCCAGGAGATCAGGAGCAATCAGGAGGCATATCGAATGTCCTCCCAAGCCCCATTCACACAGTTTGGGGATAAGAAGGAAAAAAAGGGCAACAACATAAGAGTCAATGCCACCTCCTCAGGCAGTGGAGGAAAATGCTTTGCCTGTGGTAAAAACGGGCACATGGCAAAAGACTGCCACAACCCCAAGCCTAAGTGCGAAGAATGCAAGTGGCAAGGGGACCACAAGTCAACCTGCTCGAAAGCAGAGAGACAGGCCTGGGCGGCCACCAAAGGAAAAACCGGCACTACCTTGTGGGAAGAAACGGGGAAAGCCGAGGAAAAGAAGACAGGTCACTGAATGACCTAAAAGGAATGTCCTATGCCCAGATCCACACCCATTTCTTGGGTAAAGAAAAGGGCAAGGGAAAAGGGAAAGCAACCTGATCGAGCTAGGAGCTCAGGTTGCTGAAAGAAATAATAATAAAAATACATCCGAGGAGCCCACAATGGAAAGTGGTAAAGAAAGGCAGTTAACCGAAAGTTGTCACATCAATCTTCTAAAAGAGGGTTTCCTTCCTCTAGACGAAGACGAGCCCCTACCTATCCTAGAGGTATCGGTGATCCCAGAAGGCATTGATATGCGAGTTCTGGCTGCAATGTATGCAGAACAAGAAAAGGAAGGAGGTCTAGATGGCCTCATGATTAGATCTCTTCAGCCGAAAAGGGAGATAAAACTCCTGGTCCAAATCAGAGAAAGAGTAAAAGATCTTTACACAGTACAGGCCCTGCTAGACAGCGGCGCAAACCAAGTGTTCATAGATCAAGCGTGGGTAGAAAAACACAATTTAACCAAGAAAAAGCTACCCCGCCCAATCCCCGTGTTCAACATGGATGGAACGAAGAACTCCGCCGGAAACATCACACACTCAGTGGAGATAGTGATCGATTTCCAAGGACACACAGAAACAATGACAGCCAAAGTAACCATGTTAGGAGAAATCCCCTTGGTACTAGGCTTTATATGGCTTCGTCGCCACAACCCCACAATAGATTGGCAGAAAGGAACCGTAGAAATGACATGGTGCCCCCTCTCATGCCAAAAACAGAAGCATGCTAGACGCATTTTAAAGACAGAAAGGTGGGTGAGTGGACTTGGTACCAGGTATCCTGATAGTCCTGACCACCCTATAGTGTCTGGATTTGTGTGGGGAGCGATTAGGTTCGCCCCAAAGGGACTCTATATTCAAGGAAATGTGTTATGACTTAATGGACCCCTATTTTCTTTTCTTTCCATCTTCCTGCTTTGTCATCCCTGCTTACCTATTTAGTATGACTCACATACAGTTGTATTACCAAGACGTTGATGCGTCTCCCTTCCTTACTCATGCATTACTCATGCATGCTTACTTACCATTTGTAATATGTCCGCTTCTTCGCGATTCCATCGCATTCTATTGCTGACATATCTTCTTGATTCCAACTTGCCCTTAACTTGGTTCCCCTCTATATAAACCCTAGATACCCCCAATGTATCCCTTAACTTTGACCTCCGCAATCTACCTCATACATCGATTGTCCTTGGTCCCTCAGTCCTCACCCTACTGTTGAGTGGGTGCTCCCTTGATTTCCCTTGAACCAGCAGGCGTCTCCTGCTGCTCACTTGACTGTCAGTGAGAGTCCCTCCAGGATCCCTGACTTGCCCTTGAACGATGTCGAGTGTCCATACAGAACCGTGTCCTCCCTTTGAACCTACAAGAGTCCTCACAGATCTGTAGCTCCCTTGAACCCTCGACCACCTTTTGCAGCTACTCTTGACCTTACTCAGGCCAAGTGTAACAAAAGGTCAAAGTTACTCTTGATCGGCTACCATCGCGTATCGCCACCATTTCGCACAGACGCCCCCAGAACCCTAGACCCCGTATTGATAACCAATCAAACAGGGAACCATCACCTGAACCCACCGACATCTCTGACTCGGAAGAGCACCCAGCCACTGATTCTCTTGACGAGGATATCTTAATCCCAGGTCCATCCCACGACCTCGACCTTGCGCATCACCTAGTGCATAGCTTGAACATCCCCAGATCTCCAACCCCACCGTCACTCGACCCCAACCTCCATTTGGGTTTCCACCAGCCATGTCTGGAAGTACCACCACCAAGCTCGCAGAGCTCAGAATCGCCTCCCCCTCTGCCTTTGATGGGTCATTCTCAAAAGCCAAGGCCTGGCTTGAGACGGTCCAAACTTACCTGATCATCAATGAACACATCTACACCTCTGACACAAAGAAAGTTATCTTCGCCCTCTCCTTCATGATAGAAGGATCCGCACAATCATGGGCTGCTCTCTACTGCAGCGAATGTCTCTCGACCTCTCCCCCTACCTTTGGGACGATAGAGGATTTTATCAAAGCGTTCAACGCCAACTTTGAACACCAAGAGTCTCGGAACAATGCCATCATCTGGCTCCAGACACACCAGGCTTCCAAGGAAGCAAAGGAAACTTGGGGAGCGGCACTCCTCAGATACAACTCACCACCAAAGGGGGCGTTCGTTTCACCTCTGAGCTCTTTATCTCTGTCCAAGGACTCGCCCACAAAGTCACACTTTATGTGATGGACTATGGCCACCAAAACGTCATCCTAGGCCTCCCTTGGCTCAAGGATGTCAACCCCTCCATCAATTGGTCCGCCAAGACCATCTCTATTGAAGAGTCCACCGATCAATCAAAAGAGCTCAACTCTCTCCACAACGAGGATCTCCGACACTTCGAGACCCGCTTTCAACAATACCGACCCTCCCCACAACCCCCTCGACATGTTAATGTTGACTCTATCCGTGATGCTCGACTTTACGAGTATCTTGACTATGAACCAGAACAAGATTATCTGATTCATGCCATCAACTCCACCGTATCATGTGGATTGGATCCCGACACATTCCCCTAGGTGACCCTCGAATCGCCAAACTTACCACTGCCACGGAACTCGCCATGGCAGCAGAACTTGCCAAATCCAAGACTACTCTACCTCCAGAGTACTCTGACTATGTCTCAGTCTTCTCTAAAGAAGCCACCGAACACGTACCCCCCTCTCGACCCTATGACCACGAAATCAATCTGGACGACTCATTCTCCCCGAAAGTCGGAAAGATCTACCCCCTCTCCCCGGATGAGAGAACCACTACCGAGGTGTTCCTTGATGAGAACCTCAAAAGTGGAAAGATCTGTCCCTCAAACTCCCCCCAAGCCTCCCCTTTCTTCTTTGTCAAAAAGAAGGACGGCGGCCTCCGTCCATGCCAGGACTATCACTACGTCAACAAACATACTATCCGCAACGCGTACCCCCTCCCTGTTACGACTTAACGGACCCCTATTTCTTTTCTTCCCATCTTCCTGCTTTGTCATCCCTGCTTACCTATTTAGTATAACTCACATACAGTTGTATTACCAAGACGCTGACACATCTCCCTTCCTTACTCATGCATTACTCATGCATGCTTACTTACCATCCGTAATATGTCCACTTCTTCGCGATTCCATCGCATTCTATCGCTGACATATCTTCTTGATTCCAACTTGCCCTTAATTTGGTTCCCCTCTATATAAATCCTAGATACCCCCGATGTATCCCTTAACTTTGACCTCTGCAATCTACCTCCTACATCGATTGTCCTTGGTCCCTCAGTCCTCACCCTACTATTGAGTGGGTGCTTCCTTGATCTCCCTTGAACCAGTAGGCATCTCCTGCTGCTCCCTTGACTGTCAGTGAGAGTCCCTCCAGGATCCCTGACTTGCCTTTGAACGATGTCAAGTGTCCATATGGAACCGTGTCCTCCCTTTGAACCTACGAGAGTCCTCATGGATCCATAGTTCCCTTGAACTCTCGACCACCTTTTGCAGCTACTCTTGACCTTACCCAGGCCAAGCATAACACTCACCTACCAGGGACGTGTCTATGTTCCTGCTGACGACGCCCTTCGACGTTCCATCCTCCAACGTTGCCATGACCACCCCACAGCCGGCCATCCCGGTTATGTCAACTTGTCGCTGCTGAATTTTGGTGGCCTGGTCTAGCGCAATATGTATGCAAATACGTCGAAGGTTGTGCCTCGTGTCAACAGAACAAGGCCAACACACACCCTATGGTACCCCCCCTCACCTCCATCAAATCTACCTGCACCCAACCCTTCCAACAGATCTCTTGTGATCTAATCACTGACCTTCCCCCCTCCTCAGGTTTTGATACTCTCTTGGTCGTGGTCGACCATGGACTTACGAAGGGGGTAATTCTTTGTTCCACTAAGAAAACCATCACTTGTTACACTTGGCCTGGGTAAGGTCAAGAGTAGCCGCAAAAGGGTGGTCAGAGGTTCAAGGGAGCTACGGATCTGTGAGGACTCTCGTAGGTTTGAGGGGAGGATGTGGTTCCATATGGACACTTGACGTCGTTCAAAGGCAAATCAGGGATCCTGGAGGGACTCTCACTGACAGTCAAGGGAGCAGCAGGAGATGCCTGCTGGTTCAAAGGAAGTTAAGGGAGCACCCACTCAACAGTAGGGTGAGGACTGAGGGACCAAGGACAATCGATGTAGGAGGTAGATTGTGGAGGTCAAAGTTAAGGGATACATTGAGGGTATTTAGGGTTTATATAGAGAGGAATCAAGTTAAGGGTAGGTCGAAATGGAGAAGATATGTCAGTGATGGAATGTGATGGAATCGCGAAGAAGCGGACATATTATGGATGGTAAGTAAGCATGCATGAGTAATGCATGAGTAAGAAAGGGAGACGTGTCAGCATCTTGGTAATACAACTGTATGTGAGTCATACTAAATAGGTAAGCAGGGATGACAAAGCAGGAAGATGGGAAGAAAAGAAATAGGGGTCCGTTAAGTCGTAACAGGGTTTGTCATCTTCATTTACCTATTTAGTATGACTCACATATAGTTGTATTACCAAGACGCTGACGCGTCCTTCCTTCTTACTCATGCATTACTCATGCATGCTTACTTACCATCCGTAATATGTCCGCTTCTTCGCGATTCCATCGCATTCTATCGCTGACATATCTTCTTGATTCCAACCTACCCTTAACTTGGTTCTCCTCTATATAAACCCTAGATACCCTCGATGTATCCCTTAACTTTGACCTCCACAATCTACCTCCTACATCGATTGTCCTTGGTCCCTCAGTCCTCACCCTACTGTTGAGTGGGTGCTCCCTTGACTTCCTTTGAACCAGCAGGTGTCTTCTGCTGCTCCCTTGACTGTCAGTGAGAGTCCCTCCAGGATTTCTGACTTGCCTTTGAACGACGTCGAGTGTCCATACGGAACCACGTCCTCCCCTCAAACCTACGAGAGTCCTCACGGATCCATAGCTCCCTTGAATCCTCGACCACCTTTTGCGGCTACTCTTGACCTTACCCAGGCCAAGCGTAACAGTTATCCCCTTCTGGGGGGAAGAGGTCAGGGCGGCAAGAGAGGGCGTCGGGGCCAGCAAGGTTCTTTCCAGGTACATGTACCATGATGAGATCAAAGTCGGCGAGGTCGAGGAGCCAACAAGCCTGTCAGCAGTTCAAAGTTTGGGCTGACCGGAAGTAGGTCAGGTTTTTGTGGTCGGTGAAGACCTGGATCGGATGGGAGGCACCATGGAGATAATGTCTCCAGGCTTTCAGGGCTCGGATGATTGCAAGGAGTTCACAATCATAGATGTCATAGTTTCATTCAGCGGGGGAGAGGGAACTGGAGAGGTAGGAACATGGGTGCCAATCACCATTAGTATCGGTTTGGAGGAGAATAGCTCCAGTGGCAAACTTGGAGGCGTCGGTGGCGATGGCGAATGGGGCAGAGAGGTCAGGAAGTCGGAGGACTGGTTTCAAGAGGAAGAGTGATTTCAGGTTGTCGAATGATGTTTGACAAGAGTCACTCCACTGCCAGGGAGAGGTTTTCTTTGTGAGGTCTATGAGGGGTCGGGTGATACGGAAGTAGTCAGGGATGAAGTGTTGGTAGAAATTTGCAAATCCAAGAAAAAATTGAACATCTCTGAGTTTCTGGAGGGTAGGCCAGGATGCGATGCCATCGAGCTTGACGGGGTCCATAGCAAGCTGACCAGGTTTGACAATCATGCCCAGATATTCGACTTCGGGTGATGCGAATTTGCATTTTTCAAGTTTGAGATGAAGGTCGAGTTCCTTCATTCGTTGGAGGACGCGCTTCGTCCGTTCAGTGTGTGTCTTCTCATCGGGGGAGAAGATGAGGAGGTCGTCCATATAGATGACGAGCCAGCCTTCGGTGATCATATCGCGGAAGGAATCGTTCATAAACTGCTGGAAGGTGGCGGGAGAGTTGGTGAGACCGAAGAACATAACAGTTGGTTCGAAGAGGCCTTTGTGGGTGATGAAGGCTGCCTTCCATTGGTGGCCATCCTTGATACGTACATTGTTGTATCCCCATCGGACATCAAACTTGGTGAAGAGTTTGGCGTCTTTGAGCTTGTCGATGAGGTCAGAGATGAGGGGGAGGGGGTATGTGTCGCGGACAGTATGTTCATTGATGTAGCGATAGTCCTGGCATGAATGGAGGCCACTGTCCTTCTTTTTGACAAAGAAGAAAGGGGAGGCTTGGGGGGAGTTCGAGGGACGGATCTTTCCACTTTTGAGGTTCTCGTCAAGGAACACCTTGGTAGCGGTTCTCTCATCCGGGGAGAGGGGGTAAATCTTTCCGACTTTCGGGGAGAATGAGTCGTCCAGATTGATTTCATGGTTGTAGGGTCGAGAGGGGGGTACGTGTTCGGTGGCTTCTTTGGAGAAGACTGAAGCATAGTCAAAATACTCTGGGGGTAGAGTAGTCTTTGGTTTGGCGAGTTCTGCTGCCATGGCGAGTTCCGTGGCAGTGGTGAGTTTGGCAATTCGGGGATTGCCTAGAGGGATGTGTCGGGATCCAATCCGCATGATGCGGTGGAGCTTTTGGTTGTTGATGGCATGAATCAGATAATCTCGTTCTGGTTCATAGTCAAGGTATTCGTAGAGTCGAGCATCACGGACAGAGTCGACATTGACATGTCGAGGAGGTTGTGGGAAGGGTCGGTATTGTTGAAAACAGGTCTCGAAGTGTTGGAGATCCTCGTTGTGGAGAGAGTTGAGCTCTTTCGATTGGTTGGTGGACTCCTCGATAGAGATGGTCTGGGCGGACCAATTGATGGAGGGATTAACATCCTTGAGCCAGGGGAGGCCCAGGATGACGTTCTGGTGGCCACAGTCCATCACGTAGAGTGTGACTTTGTGAGCGAGTCCTTGGACAGAGACGAAGAGTTCAGAGGTGAAACGAACGCCTCCTTTGGTGGTGAGTTGTTCGTTAATGTTGGTGATGCGGAGAGGGGAGGAGAGTCGGGTGGTGGGGAGTTGGTGCTTTTTCACAAAAGCCCAGTCTATGCAGGAAACGTCTGCTCCACTATCAATGAGAGCAGTGGTGTCGACGGTTTTCAATGTGCGTGAGGGTATGATGAGTTGAAGGGGAATTAACATCGTATTTGGAATAGTAGGTACAGTTACAGCGGCACATTGTCTAGGAGCTTCTCGCGTCAATTGAGGGCTCCATTTCAAAAATCCTTGAAGAATTTGACCTGATTGACTTCCAAATCATCTTCCTCGTCTTTGGTAATCTCTTGGACTTTTGTCCGTTTCTTGGGTTGGGTGGTCAAGAAGGTTGGACATGAGTTGGTGCGGTGTCCCTTCTGCCTACAGCGGAAGCAGAGGCCCTCTTTGAAGCAGCGTTCTTGCTCTTCGTCGGTAAGTCGGGAGGGACGAGAGATAGAATCTACATCCATGGCGTTGGGGTCACGCTCCTTGGGCGTGTTTGAGGTGGTGAAGTGTCAGTAGGGGAGAGGGTGTCGTTGTTGGTTAGCAACATCCTTGGCCAGGTCCCATTGATTTTGGAATAGGATCGCCTTTTTGTACCATTTGGCAATGGTGGTGGGGACAGTTTCCATGGATAGGATGCGTTCCATGAGGCGAGTGGGGAGACCTGCTCGATAGCACGAGATTAGGACTTGCTCATCGATGATGGCAGAGAGTTGGACGTTATTTTGGAATTGGGAGTTATACCGGAGGAGCGCCGCTCCCCAAGTTTCATTTGCTTCCTTGGAAGCCTGGTGTGTCTGGAGCCAGATGATGGCATTGTTCCGAGATTCTTGGTGTTCGAAATTGGCATTGAACGCTTTGATGAAATCCTCTATCGTCCCAAAGGTAGGGGGAGAGGTCGAGAGACATTTGCTGCAGTAGAGAGCAGCCCATGATTGTGCAGATCTTTCTGTCATGAAGGAGAGGGCGAAGATGACCTTCTTTGTGTCAGAGGTGTAGATATGTTCATTGATGATCAAGTAGGTTTGGACCGTCTCAAGCCAGGCCTTGGCTTTTGAGAACGACCCGTCAAAGGCAGAGGGGGAGGCAATTCTGAGCTCAGCGAGCTTGGTGGTGGTACTTCCAGACATGGCTGGTGGAAACCCAAATGGAGGTTGGGGTCGAGTAACAGTGGGTGGGGACGGTGGGGTTGGAGGTCTGGGGATGTTCAAGCTATGCGCTAGGTGATGTGCAAGGTCGAGGTCGTGAGATGGACCTGGGATCAGGATATCCTTGTCAAGGGAATCAGTGGCAGGGTGTTCTTCCGAGTCAGAGACGTCGGTGGGTTCGGGTGATGGTTCCCTGTATGATCGGTTATCGATATGGGGTCTAGGGTTCTGGGGGCGTCTGTGCGAAATGGTGGCAATACACGATGGTAGCTGATCAAGAGTAACTTTGACCTTTTGTTACGCTTGGCCTGGGTAAGGTCAAGAGTAGCCGCAAAGGTGGTCGAGGGTTCAAGGGAGCTACGAATCTGTGAGAACTCTCGTAGGTTCGAAGGGAGAACATGGTTCCATATGGACACTTGACGTTGTTCAAAGGCAAGTCAGGGATCCCGGAGGGACTCTTACTGACAGTCAAGGGAGCAGCAGGAGACGCCTGCTGGTTCAAAGGAAATCAAGGGAGCACCCACTCAACAGTAGGGTGAGGACTGAGGGACCAAGGACAATCGATGTAGGAGGTAGATTGCGGAGGTCAAAGTTAAGGGATACATCGAGGGTATCTAGAGTTTATATAGAGGGAAACCAAGTTAAGGGTAGGTCAGAATCAAGAAGATATGTCAGCGATAGAATGCAATGGAATTGCGAAGAAGCGGACATATTACAGATGGTGAGTAAGCATGCATGAGTAATGCATGAGTAAGGAAGAAAGACGCGTCAGCGTCTTGGTAATACAATTGTATGTGAGTCATACTAAATAGGTGAGCAGGGATGACAAAGCAGGAAGGTGGGAAGAAAAGAAATAAGGGTCCATTAAGTCGTAACAGAATCCCCATTGACTATCACCTGGACCAGGTTCTCTCTACTGCTCCTAGCTTCCTTTTCAACATACAGTGAGGTGCAAAACCATTGCAATGTTTAACATGAATGCAGTGCGCAAAGTGCACTGCAAACACCTGTGGGAATATGGCTTTGCTTTGGTGGTGACAAACGGAGTATGGACCCTTGGCTACATATTTGCTCCCTGGGTCGTGTGATTTGGCTCAGTGGCTGTGGAGATATGGCCATTTCAAAACAGTAATACCATTGCAACAGTTTTGCACCTTTTAATAATTTCATTGAAATCATATGATAATTGGTCATGTTTGGTCATACGAACAAATATATACATCCAAATATCATGTCTGAGTTTGAAATAGTTCACACACCCCTATCTTTTCAACTTTATCATCATGAGATCCCTCTTTCTTGCTCAGAAAAATCATATTCTCTCTATGCTTGATGCTGGTCAATCTGCCCACTCCATTGCTTCTACCACTGGCCTCCATGTGTCCACTATATCCAGACTCTGCTCCAAAGAGCATTCTGAGCTTCAGAAGGCTACTGGTGGTCACCCCTCCAAGCTTTCCTCTACCAATATGTGACATGCTATTTGTCTTATCTCCTCAGGAAAAGCAGATAATGCAGTTCAGGTTACTAGGGCACTCACCAATATTGTCAATGAACCCCTCTCTGCACACACAGTGTGTTGGCACTTGAAGAAGACTGGGATGAAGGCTGTAGTCAAGTGCAAACAACCTCTTCTCTCAGCAAAGCATTGCAAGGCTCATTTGGATTATGCCTATGCTCATAAGGATTGGACTGTGGAGGATTGGAAGAAGGTAGTATGGTCAGATGAGACCAAAATAAATTACCTAGGATTAGATGGGCACAAATGGGTGTGGAAAAAGGCAGGTGAGGGGCTCAGTAATAGGGTGGTGGAAGGAACAGTTAATTTTGGAGGAGGTTCTTTGATGATGTATGACTTGGCAGGGAGTTGGCTATGCTTCAAAGATTGATGGTAGGATGGATGGGGATTTTTACCTTCAGATTTTGAAGGATGAACTGCTGAATACTCTGCAGTTTTATAATCTCCATCCTTCTGACATTATCTTTCAGCAGGACAATGACCCCAAGCATACTTGCAAAAGGGTGAAGGAATGGCTTGGGAAGCAAGATTTTGGAACTATGATATGGCCTGCACAGTCTCCTGACTGTTACGCTTTTGATTATTATGTGTAACTTAGGACGGAACACGTAGTGTGCAGTCCTTCCTAGTAGCTATAGAGTGTCCTCTGTGGCGACGCTAAGTCCAGTGGAATGTGGGGGTCTCAAACAAGAGGCAGCGCACTCAGGTTTGGATGCAGGCACTACGTGAATTGCGTAGATCTAGCTGGGGAATGTAGTACATGACACTGAGAATATATATACTAACTACCGAGGCTGTGGTCATAGGAATACTTGCCCCAAAAGAGAGATGGGCTGTGGAGGACAGTGTTCATCAGGAAGGCTATGGCTGCACAGATCTAGCTGCGCAGTGATAATCAGAAAGGCAATGTAACAAAGGCAGTTCTACTGTGCGTTTGATGATCAGGAAAGCTATGAAATGATCATCAAAGATATTTTAGAATGAGGCAGAGAAAGAGTAAATGGAATCGTCCTCAAAGGAGGCGAAGATCATATCTGAATAGGAAGTGTAGTCTGAGGAGTGGAGAGAGGTGGAAATTGTAACACTGACCTCAACCCTATTGAACATCTTTGGGGTTATCTCAAGAGGAGACTGGCTAACCATGAACACTCTCCTAAGGGGATGCATGAATTATGGGAGAGAGTGCAGGAGGGATACCAGTGGAGAAGTGTCAAAAGTTGATTGAAAGCATGCCTAGGAGGGTTGAGGCAGTGATAAAGGCAAAAGGAGGCCATACCAAGTACTAAATACCCAGCCAATATAAAAGGTGCAAAAACGTTGCAATGGTATTGCTGTTTTGAAATAGCCATATCTCCACAGCCACTGAGCCAAATCACATGACCCAGGGAGCAAATATGTAGCCAAGGGTCCATACTCCGTTTGTCACCACCAAAGCAAAGCCAAATTCCCATAGGTGTTTGCAGTGCATTTTGCACATTGCATTTGTGTTAAATATTGCAGCAGTTTTGCACCTCACTGTAGTCAATCACCCCAAGCCATGTTGCAGCTCTCTTATCAAACCACGCCATCTATGGCCAGCAAAGATGGAGCTGACCAAGCTTTGGTCAAGATAGAGACATCATTATGCCACCCACCCAACACTGCCAGTGAGGAGTCAATCACATTTAGCATCATGGTATGGGTTGACACAATCATTCATCTCCTCTTAACCTTTATCCATGCTACTACACGTGAGTTATTGATGTTACGAACCCTATATTTTATCGTATGCTTTCGACTTGATTCGAACTCTTGACCTTACGCATTAGGAAATATGCTCCCATCACTGACACTTATGACTTAGACATTTTTTCACTCAAAGTCACGTGACCTCTATCACGTGATCTATGCCTAGACTCGTCACGTGACCAGTCACGTGCCTATGACGTATGCTCTA
>JBBPST010000222.1:1857-17257 GCA_038093715.1 Austroboletus cf. mucosus | reverse complement strand
ATCGTCCTCAAAGGAGGCAAAGATCATATCTGAATAGGAAGCGTAGTCCGAAGAGTGGAGAGAGGTGGAAATTGTAACAGTATTGGTGCCTAGCACTTTCTAAATAATGACGCCAGGTTTCCAGCGCTTGTATCACTGATAGCATCTCCTTATCAGCTACGGGATAGTTGTGTTCAGTGTCATTCATACTGTGGGAGTAATAGGCGACAGGGTGCCACTTTTCCTCCTTTAGAATAGATAACACAGCTCCAGTTGCGAAGTCTGATGCATCGCATTCTAGCCTGAATTGGCTATCTATGTCTGGATGAGCCAGTACTGGTGCTGTGGTAAAAGCCTTTTTGAGCATGTCAAACGCTCCTTGTTGTGCCGAACCCCATTCGAAGGGTTGGTCTTTTTTGGTTAGGTCGTTCAACGGCCTAGCGATGGTGGCATAGTCGGTAATAAACCGCCGATAGAAATTGGCTAGCCCCAAGAAGCTTCTTACTCCTCGGAGATTCTTTGGGGTGGGCCATGCCAAGACCGCTTCTACTTTGGATTCGTCCATCCGAATCCCTTTTTCTCCCACGATCATGCCTAGGAACTCAACTTCGGTGGCGTGGAACGTGCATTTTTCTGGTTTAACAAATAAGTCGTTCTCCTCCAGCCGTGCCAAGACTTTCTTGACAATGGCCTCGTGCTCTGCGAGGGAGTCTGTTTTTGTAAATATCATGAGATCGTCGATGTAGACGACGAGATATTCATCCATGTCTGCGAATATCTCATTCATCATCACCTGGAATGTGGCGGGGGAGTTGCAAAGGCCGAAGTACATAACTGTCGGTTTGAATGTGGCGGGGGAGTTGCAAAGGCCGTAGTACATCACTGTCGGTTTGAATGCTCCTCAGAAGCAAACGAAGGCGGCCTTCCATTCGTCGCCTTCTTTGATGCGAACATTGTTGTACCCCCATCTAAGATCCATTTTCGTAAATAGTTTTGCCCCATTTAGCTTATCTACAAGCTGCCCGATCAACAGTAGCGGGTAGTTGTTTCGCACGGTGTGTTCGTTCAGGTACCTGTAATCCTGAACCATCCTTTTTCGGTCGTCCTTTTTAGGCACGAAAAACACCAAGGACGTTTGTGGGGACTTAGATGGCCGTATGTAGCCTTTTTTGAGCTGGTCATCTATGAACGCAGCTACTTCGTCTTGTTCTGTCGCAGACAGAGGTATGATCCTTCCCTTCTTGGGTTGGAACATGTCTTTGAGATTGATGGCGTGATCCCAGGGTTTTCTAATCGGCATTCGTTCCAATTCTTCCTTTGAAAAGACTTTTAGCCACTTGTGGTAGCATTCAGGTACTAGCTCTTTTAGAGTTTTCTCAGGGGGTTTGGGCGGCGCCTCTAGCGTAGCCCGAATATGATAGGTGGTCCACGCTTCCTCCTGTTCATCAGGGTCATCTGCCGTATCTTGACAGATGTGGATAGCGCGATCCTGCAGTAGCGTGCAGCTTCGAGGACATCTTGTCATCTCTACTGTGCCTTTTTGCCAATCAATGACGGGGTTGTGCCGCTTCAGCCATGTGTATCCAACAACCAGGGGAATCCCTCCCAAGTTGGTGACTTCTGTCAGCATTTTTTCACGGTGGCCCTGGAACTCGATCACTATCTCCACAGAGTGTGTGATACTTCCTGCTGAGTTCTTGGTGCCATCCACATTAAATATGGGGATAGGGTGTGGCAACGGTTTCATTGTGATTCCGTGCTTCTTTGCCCATGCTTCGTCGATGAAAACCTGATTGGCGCCGCTGTCTAGCAGGGCCTTGACCTCGTGAAGGTTATTCCTATTGGAACCAATAGACAGGTTCATCATGATGTCACTTAGTCCCTTGACTGTGCAAATAAAGAATTCATTGGGAAAGGTCTGAATTGAGTCTTCCTCTGCTTTCATTGCAGCGAGCCTCCACATATCGATCCCTTCTTTTGGATTAGCCCCAGATTCTAGGATAATCGGGTCTTCGTCCACCACTTCATATCCTTCTCGGATTAATTTAATGTGGGAGCTTTCGGCTAGCTCCTTCCCTTTACCACTTTGAGACTGGCTCTTCGTGGGTTCCTCGGGTTCAAACATTTCTAAATAAGAAAATCTATTTGCGACTTGAGATCCTAGATCTCTCAAGCCGCCTTCCCTTTTCCCTTCTTGGAAAAGTGGGCGCGGATCTCCGTGTACGTCATTCCTTTTAGATCCGCCAGGAATCCTCCTTCCTTCTCCGCAGCCTTTGCGCCGTCAGTTTTGGCTTCCTCCCAGGAGGTTGCCCCTTCTTCCTTTTTGGCACTACATGCCTGCCTATCTTCTTTCTTGGAGCAGGACTCCTTGTGTTTGCCCTTCCAGCCGCATTCTTTGCAGGTGGGCTGTTTGCAGTCTTTTATCATGTGGCCTTGATCGCCACATGCAAAGCACGAGCCCAGCTTCGGCTTCTCTCCTTTGGCGGCCTTTGCCTGCCTATCCTTGTTTGAGCCTGAAGACTCGGCTTGCCGACCGCCTTGTGCGAGCTGGTAGTTTTCCTGACCCTTAGCAATGGCCCGGATGTTGGTCAGGGTAACATCCAGGTTTGCGGACCTCATATTGGTCCTGTAGAGTTCTTTAATTATCTCCTGTGAGACATGTTTCTCAAGGAGATGGATCCCGAATTGAGATCCGACTTTGGCCTGCTCGTATAGCAAGACCCATTTGGACAAGAATGTGTCTATGTCCGCAGTTCCTTGTTTAAACGACGTGATCTGCTGCGTCGCCCAATCCTTTTGGAGCTGAGGCCGGAAAAGCCCCTCAATTTCCACCACCAGATTGTCCCAATTGGTGAGGGTACTTGTTCCGTTGGCAAGACAGAGTAGCTCCCTTTCGGCTATGTATGCCCCTTTGACTCCTTTGAGTCGTGATAAAATAGCATAGGCCCTATTCGGCCCATTTAATGCGAATGAGCCGTCCTGCAGCTTCGTCGCAAATTCCCGAGGGTGGGAGTCCAGCCAAGATTGGATCTTGACCCACCACTCCTCAAACTTCCCACGAGTCCCATCATAGGTCCCGGGGTCCGAGAAGAACTCCACCTTGGAGCCTCCTGTGCTACTTCCGGCGGCTCTTCCACCTTGGGATCCCCAATCCACAAGTGAAAGCGCCTCTCGAGTCCGCACCTCGTTCTCCTGAGCGCGCATCTCGGTATCGGCCAACTTCGTTGCAGCTTCTTGCAAGTTGACCTCCATCACGGCCTTTTCTTGTTGCAGCGCCGCCACTGCTTTGAGTAAATTTTGGACTTGCGCCGTCTGTGCATTCACCAATGCTACTACCTCTGCCAGAGTGGGAGTTGACATTGGGCAGGATAGGGTGAGCTAAAAGGAAGGCGAGTTCGTCAAGCCTTGCTTCATACGACAGGTGGTCTAGATCACAGATTAGATCATAGAGCTCCTGTAGCTTTCTCTCATACTCTTCTCGTGTCAAGCGATTGAACCAGCGGTTAAGGATAGCCACTTTGTATAAAGTATATTGTTCTGGAATGGTAACTAGTATTCCAAGAACGTAAATGGGAAGAGGGTGGGGTAGCCCCTAGCAGGCTTCTTCAGCACTGCCCTTGTACGTAAGTAGGGCCTAATGGTATAGGGCCCTCTTCTAATTGTTGTGCGATCCTGGCGCTGCTTCACCGGATCCGCCTCGTAGACACGCCGGGGGCGGGGAACTGGTTCCCGGTAATTGTACCTGGGTTTCTTAACCGTCCTTGGCCTCTCCTCAGCCGCTACCTCGTTCCTAAGCTCCGCCGCTAACTCCTCTCCAAAGACTAGCCGGAAGGCGTCTAACTCTCCCACCAGTACTAAGTCCTCTAGTTGGACCCTGGATGCCTCTCGCACCAAGGAGTCGTTGGGGTCCTGCTCAGCGAACTCGTCCTTTGCTCTTGTCGACTCTACCTCCGCGATGGCACGTGCAGCGTTGACAGCCTCTCTGTAAGTCACGAACCTCCCGCCCTGCGACGCTGTTGCTTGGTTCACTGCCGAAGCAACACCAGACCGTCAGTACATAAGACTCTTCGTCTTCGTTCCTCGACTAGGTGCGTCCGCCACTCGCGTTGCCCAACTTACTTCTGCTTGTAAATCCTTTTGCAATGGGTGATGGGGTTAGGTGAGGGTGAGACTTCTTCAACAGTTCCTTCGACTGTTCGTAGGCTTCGAGGGGGTACTTGACGAGGGTACCGGTCGAAGATGTAGTTTAGTTGTAATGAAACACTCAAAAACCCAATAGCCTTGCGACTAGAGGACTCTTGGCTCAGAGGGTAGTGGGATAAGGGGAAAACTCGAGGACAACTAAACTGGGGATCCAGTCTAGCGTCCTGAGGGTTTATATACTACCTATACTATATGTACATGTTTGTGTAAATACCATAAAGAGATATCATACGATGATAAGTAGGATTTACATGATTGGACAATAGCATGGATCATATCCTATTGAATGATAAGTGCATGATGTCATAGATAAGAGATAAGGGTCTAGCCCTCATGTGTAAGCATAATTGCGTAAATAGAGTCATGTGAGAAGTCACGTGACAAGGGTCACATGATATGGAAAGTGGACATATGACAAGTCCATTCGTCTTGTGATGGGAAGACATTCCCTTATATAGAAAGTCTAGAGTTCGAATCAAGTTGAAGTAAAAGAATAAAAGCATAGGAAAAGAGCGTTTGTAACAGGGCCCAGGAACTTCTCTGTGAGCTTCCTTGATTGGCACGTGACATGCAGATTTTCTGTTGAAAGGAGAACTTCATCTCCGATTGCATATTTTAGGGTATCAGAGCAGTGTTTATCTGCTTGGGTTTTCATGCATGTTTGCGCTTTTTCTAAAGAGAGTCTAGTCTCTTCTAATACTTTAGTTACTTTATTGGCAAGCTCATTAGCAGCCAGTGCTTTTGAGGTGCCCGGTTCTATCCCTAAACAGGGTTCGTAGGTCCGTGTGACCTCGAATGGTGTATTCTGGGTATAAGTCTGCTTCTTTGAGTTATAGCTAAACTGGGCAATGGGTAGCCATTTGGCCCATTGATCTTGCTTTTCATGGCAGAAGCTGCTTCTTTGAGTTATAGCTAAACTGGGTGATGGGTAGCCATTTGGCCCATTGATCTTGCTTTTCATGGCAGAAGATCCGGAGGTACTGCTGTAGATCCCGAATCATTCACTCTGTTTGACCATCTGTCTGTGGATGGGCAGTGGTGGATAACTTAGGTTTGATACCAAGCCGATCTAGCAGTGAGGTCATGACTTTGGACACGAACTGCAGTCCTCTGTCGGATACAATAGAACGTGGGATCCTGTGATTGGTCCACATGTGTTTTAAATATAGCCATGCCATGTCTAGGGCAGTGACTGTCTTATTGAAGGGGATGAATTCCACTTCTTTGCTGAATCAATCAATGACTACTAGAATGGAATCAGAGCCAATAGATAGTGGC
The DNA here is from genome assembly GCA_038093715.1 of Austroboletus cf. mucosus. Lineage (NCBI taxonomy): Eukaryota > Fungi > Basidiomycota > Agaricomycetes > Boletales > Boletaceae > Austroboletus > Austroboletus cf. mucosus. Next base: position 11,797 of record JBBPST010000222.1, on the reverse strand, counting down.
AAATCCATCATGAAGTCTGCCGAGACATCAAGCCAAGGAGCGTTCGGTAGCTCCAAGGGTACGAGCTTGCCCACTGGGGGTTTTTGTGCATTGACAAACGTCGCATCTAGCAACGTAGTCTTTTACGTAGGTGGCCATTCCTGGCCATATATAGAATTTGGCTACCAAAGCCAAGGTTTTGTCCATACCAGGGTGTCCTACCGCAGGCATGTTGTGACAACTTGTGACTACATCTCTCCGTAGATCTGGTTCATCTGGAACAAAGATCTTTCCATCCTTTCTTAGGAGTGGCTCCGTAAGATTTGGATTTCCTTCTCCTTCATGAGAAGTACTTCTCCCTTAATATGTTTTAATAATTTATCGCCTTCATCTTGGACCAGAATGGTAGCTTTGATCTGCTCTGGCAGAATAACAAGGACTTGCTTGTTATCGGCTTCGATTCCTTCCGTGTGATCCTCTCTTCTAGAGAGAGCATCAGCTTTTCCCATGGTGGCACCTGCTTTGTGACACCAAACATGGTTGAATCTAGATAGATATTGCGCCCAGTGAGAAGCTTCTTACTCCTCTGAGGTTCTTTGGGGTTGGCCATGCCAAGACCGCTTCTACTTTGGACTCGTCCATCCGAATCCCATCTTTTCCCACAATTATGCCCAGAAATTCAACTTCTGTGGCATGAAATGTGCATTTTTCTGGTTTGACAAATAGATCGTTCTCTTCTAGCTGTGCCAAGACTTTCTTGACGATGGCCTCATGCTCTGCAAGAGAGTCCGTTTTGGTAAATATCATGAGATTGTCAATGTAGACGATGAGACATTCATCCATGTCCGCGAATATCTCATTCATCATCACCTGGAATGTGGCGGGGGAGTTGCAAAGGCCAAAGTATATTACTGTCGGTTCGAATGCTCCTTTGAAGCAAACAAATGCTGCCTTCCATTCATCACCTTCTTTGATGTGAACGTTGTTGTACCCCCATCTGAGATCCATTTTCGTAAATAGTTTTGCCCCATTTAGCTTATCTACGAGTTGGCCGATCAGTGGCAACGGGTAGCTGTTTCATATGGTGTGTTCATTCAGGTACCTGTAATCCTAAACCATCCTTTTTCGGCCATCCTTTTTAGGCATGAAGAACACTGGGGATGTTTGTGGGGACTTGGATGGCCATATATAGCCTTTTCTGAGCTGGTCATCTATGAATGCAGCTACTTCATCTTGCTCTGTCGCAGACAGAGGAATGATCCTTCCCTTCTTGGGTTGGAACGTGTCTTTGAGATCTATGGCGTGATCCCAGGGTTTTCTAATCAGCATGTGTTCCGATTCTTTCTTCGAGAAGACCTTTAGCTGTTACAAACACTCTTTTCCTATGCTTTTATTTTTTTACCTTAACTTGATTCGAACTCTAGACTTTCTATATAAGGGAATACCTTCCCACCACAAGACGAATGGACTTGTCGTATATTCACTTTCCATATCACGTGACTTCTCACATGACTCGCTTTACACAATTATGCTTATGCATGAGGGCTAGACCCTTATTACTTATCTATGACATCATATGCTTATCACCCAATAGGATATGGTCCAGCTTATCAGCCAATCATGTAATTCATGTCTATCGTCGTACGATATCTCCTTATGGTATTTACACAAACATGTACATATATGTAGGATAGTATATAAACCCTCAGGCGGTAGACTGGATCCCCAGTTTACGTCCTCGAGTTCCCCCTCATCCCACTACTCTCTTGAGCCAAGAGTCCTCTAGTCCTCACCAGGCTATAGGGTTTTTAAGTGTTTCATTAGCCATTTGTGGTAGCATTCAGGTACTCACTCCTCTAGGGTTTTCTCTTGGGGTTTGGGCGGTGCATTTAGCATAGCCCGAATATGATAAGCAGCCCATGCTTCCTCCTGTTCATCAGGGTCATCTGCCATGTCTTGACAGATGCGGATAGCATGGTTCTGCAAGAGTGTGCAGCTTCGAGGATATCTTGTCATCTCTACTGTGCCTTTTTGCCAATCAATGACGGGGTTGTGCCACTTTAGCCATGTATATCCAACGACCAGGAGAATCCCTCCCAAGTTGGTGACTTCAGTCAGCATTTTTTCTTGATGGCCCTGGAACTCAATCACTATCTCCACAGAGTGTGTGATACTACCTGCTGAGTTCTTGGTGCTGTCTACGTTAAATACGGGGATAGGGCGTGGCAGCGGTTTCATCGTGATTCCGTGCTTCTTGGTCCAGGTTTCGTCAATGAAGACCTGATTGGTGCCGCTGTCTAGCAGGGCTTTTACCTTGTGGAGGTTATTCCTGTTGGAGCCAATAGACAGGTTTATCATGATGTCGCTTAGTTCTTTGACCCTGCGAATAAAGAATTTGTCAGGGAAGGTCTGCATAGAGTCTTCCTCTGCTTTCATAGCATTGAGTCTCCGCATGTCGATCCCCTCTTTTGGATTAGCCCCAGATTCTAGGATAATCGGGGTTTCATCCACTACTTCGTATCCTTCTCGGATTAATTTAATGTGGGAGCTTTCGGCTAACTCCTTCCCTTTACCACTTTGAGACTGGCTCTCCATGGGTTCCTTGGGTACATATGTTTCTAAACATAAATATCTATTTGCGGCCTGAGTTCCTAGATTACTCAGGTCGCCTTTCCTTTTCCCTTCTTTGAGAAATGGGCATGGATCTCCACATACATCATCCCTTTTAGATCCGCCAGGGATCCTTCTTCTTTTTCCGTGGCTTTTGTGCCGTTGGTTTTGGCTTCCTCCCATAAGGTCGCCCCTTCTTCCTTTTTGGCAGCACGTGCCTGCCTTTCTCCCTTTTTGGAGCAAGACTCCTTGTGCTTGCCCTTCCAGCCGCACTCCTTGCAGGTGGGCTTTTTGCAATCTTTAATCATGTGGCCTTGTTCGCCACATGCAAAGCATGAGCCCAGCTTCGGCTTCTCTCCTTTGGCGGCCTTTGCCTGCCTGTCTTTGTTTGAGCCCAAGGACTCTGCATTCCGGCCGCCCTGTGTGAGCCGGTAGCTTTCCTGACCCTTAGCGATAGCCCAGATGTTGGTCAGGGTGACATCCAGGTTTGTGGACCTCATGTTGGTCCTGTATAGTTCCTTAATTATCTCCTGCGAGACGTGCTTCTCAAGGAGATGGATCCCGAATTGAGATCCGACTTTGGCCTGCTCATACAGCAAGACCCATTTGGACAAGAATGTGTCTATGTCCGCAGTTCCTTGTTTATACGATGTGATCTGCTGCATCGCCCAGTCCTTCTGGAGTTGGGGCCGGAAAAGACCCTCTATTTCCGCCACCAGATTATCCCAATCGGTGAGCGTGCTTGTTCCGTTGGCCAGATGGAGTAGCTCTCTTTTGGCTACATAGGCCCCTTTGACTCCTTTGAGCCGTGACAAAATTGCATAGGCCCTATTCAGCCCGTTTGGTGTGAATGTGCTGTCTGGCAGCTTTGTTGCGAATTCCCTTGGGTGGGAGTCCAGCCAAGATCTAATCTTGACCCACCACTCTTCGAACTTCCCGCAGGTCCCGTCATAGGTCCCGGGGTCTGAAAAGATCTCCACCTTGTAGCCTCCTCCGCTACTTCTGGCTGCTCTTCCACCTTGGGATCCCCAATCCACAAGTGAGAGTGCCTTCTAAGTGCGCACCTTGTTCTCTTGGGCGCGCATCTCAGTGTTGGCCAATTTTACTGCAGCTTCCTGCAGGTTGACCTCTATCGCGGCTTTTTCTTGTTGCAGTGCCACCACTGCGTTGAGTAAGTTTTGGATTTGCGCTGTCTGTGCATTGACCAATGCCACGACCTTTGCCAGAGTGGGCGTCGACATGGGGAGGGATGGGATTAGCTAAAAGAAAGGTGAGTTCGTCAAGCCTTGCTTCATACGACAGGTGATCTAGATCGCAGATCAGATCGTATAGCTCCTGTAGCTTTCTCTTGTACTCTTCTCGCGTCAAGCAATCATACCAGCGGTTAAGAATAGCCGCCTTGTATAAAGTATATTGTTCTGGAATGGTAGCTAATATTCCAAGAACATAAATGGGGAGAGGGATAGGGCCTAACGTAATAGGGGCCCCTTCTAAGGTAAGCCTTATCTGTGCGTAACTTCGCCAGATTCGCTTCGTAGACCCTTCTAGGTCGCGGTATCGGCTCCTGGTAATTGTACCGGGGCTTCTTAACCATCCTTGGTCTCTGTATCTTGTTCCTGACCTCCTCTCCTAACTCTTCTCCAAATAGAAGCCTAAAGGCATCTAGCTCCCCTACTGGGACTAGATCTTCTAGTTGGACCCTGGGTACTATCAAAGAGTTATTGGGGTCTTCTTCGACGAAATCGTCCTCTGCTCTTGTCAACCCTACTTCCATGATGGCACGTGCAGCTTCTACAGCCTCTCTGTAGGTTGCAAACCTCCTGCCCTGCATCGCTGTTGCTTGGTCCACTGATAGGGCAACACCAGACCATCAGTATGTAAGACCTCTTTGGCTTCGTCCTCGACTAGGTACGACTGCTACTCCTATTGACCAACTCACTTCTGCTTGTGAATCCTTTTTCGATGGGTACTGGGGTGTAGTGAGGGTGAGTCTTCTTTGACAGCTCCTTTGGCTGACTGGGCTTTGACGGGGTACTTGACGAGGGTACTGGGTGAAGGTGTAGTTTACTTGTAATGAAGCACTCAAAAACCCTATAGCCTTGTGAGGACCAGAGGACTCTTGGCTCAAGAGGGTAGTGGGATGAGGGGAAACTCGAGGACAAGTAAACTGGGGATCCAATCTACTGCCTGAGGGTTTATATAGTACTCTACTTGTATGTACATGTTTGTGTAAATACCATAAAGAGATATCGTATGATGATAAGCATGAATTATAGGATTGGTTGATAGCATGGATCATATCCTATTGGATGATAAGTGCATGATGTCATAGATAAGAGATAAGGGTCTAGCCCTCATAAGTAAGCATAATTGTGTAAAGAGAGTCATGTGCGAAGTCATGTGACAAGGGTCACATGATATGGAAAGTGGGCATATGACAAGTCCATTTGTCTTGTGGTGGGAATGTATTTCCTTAAATAGAAAGTCTGTGGTTTGAATCAAGTTAAAGTAAAAGAATAAACACATAGGAAAAGAGCATTTGTAACAGGTACAACAAAAGATATGAAGCAGAAGAAGTAAAGAGAAACACCATATCTACCACACTGGAAGCACAAAAGGAGAGAGAAGTAAAAAAGCTACCAAAAGCATACAAAGAATACCAAAATGTGTTCAAGAAAGGAAAGATGGATCAACTCCCCCCCTCAAGATCCTATGATCATGCTATAAACCTAAAAGACACCTTCACCCCAAAACGAGCCAAGGCATACCCACTATCCCTACCTGAGCAAGAAGTGTGCAAAAAGTTTGTAGAAGAACACCTAGCCAATGGAAAAATACAACCTTCAAAATCCCCCCAAGTGGCACCATTCTTCTTTGTTGTCAAAAAGGATGGGAAGTTGAGACCATGCCAGGACTACAGATATCTAAACAAACATACTGTCAAGAATGCCTACCCCCTCCTCCTAATCTCTGAGTTAGTAGACAAACTCAAAGGATCCACCGTCTTCACCAAACTCGACATAAGATGGGAGTACAACAACATCCTTATAAAGCCTGAGGACAGATGGAAGGCCGCCTTCATCACACCAATTGTTACAAATTCCACCTCTCTTCATTCGTCGGACTATCTTTCCCTTTCATCTATGATCTTTGCCTCCCTTGAGGACGATTCTATTTATTCCTTTACTGCCTCCTATTGATGATCAATTCCCTTCATTGCTTTCTTGATTATCAGTCTGCAGTTGAACTGCCCCCCCCTATGTACAGGTTCTTTGATCATCATTGCGCAGCTAGATCTGTGCAATATTGCTTTCCTGATGGACACTGCTCTCCACAGCCTATCTCTCTCTTGGGGTGAGTATTCCTATGACCACTGCCTTAGTACTTCATATATATATTCTAGTGCCATGTACAACACTCCCCAGCTAGATCTATACAATTCATGTAATGCCTGCATCCAAACCTGAGTGTGCAGCCTCTTGTTTGAGACCCCTACACCTATTGGACTCAGTGACGCCACAGAGGACACTCTATAGCTATCCGGAAGGACTACACACTACATGTTCCGTCCTAAGTTGCACACAATAACCAAAATCATAACACCAATGGGACTTTTCAAACCAACAGTTATGTTCTTTGGACTATGCAACTCTCCTGCCACCTTCCAGGCCTTCATGGACAATGCCTTTGGAGACTATATCACTGAAGGATGGCTCATAGTTTACATGGATGATCTGGCAATACATTCTGCTGATCCCATGGTCCATATGGAACGAAGTCTCAAAGTCCTGCAGCGACTCAAAGAACTAGGACTCTGCCAAGATAGAAAAATGCTTCTTTGATCAACCCAGCATGGACTATCTAGAACTGGTTGTACGACCAGGAGAAATAGCAATGGATCCAACCAAACTCTCCACAATAAAAAATTGGATCAGTCCAGGAAATATCAAACAAGTTTGATCCTTCCTGAGATTCTGCAACTTCTACTGAAGATTCATCCCCAACTTCTCCCAGAAAGTACGACCGATGGTAGAACTCACCAAAAAGAAAGAACCATGGTTGTGGACAAGGAGAAGGCAGTGAGCCTTTGATGAGATGAAAGAAATCTTCTCTACCCAACCAGTACTTAAACTCCCAGGCCCAACAAAACAGTACTTTGTGATGACTGACACATCCCTCACTGAAACAGGGGGAGTATTAATGCAAAAAGACACAGATGGAGACCTTCACCCATGCTCCTACCAATCCTCCACCCTCTCTGAAACCGAGCAAAACTATGACATCTATGACCAGGAATTATTAGCAGTAGTCTTCACCCTGGAAGACTGGAGACATTACCTCCTTGGAGCAACCCACCCCATTGAGATCCTCACAGATCACAAAAATCTCACCTACTTCTGCACCCCCAGGAAACTAAGCAGGAGACATGCATGCTGGCAAATGTTCTTACAGAACTTTGACCTCACATTTATCCATGTCCCTGGAACACAAATGGGATCAGCTGACGCCCTATCCAGAAAACAAGAAGTAGATACCATGGAAGATAACAACCTGGTGACCCTCCTCTCAGATGATCTGTTCGTATGATCACTCAATGTAGCTCTAAAAGAGAAGATAGACCAATCAACTGCAACTGACCCCATCGTGCTGATGGCACTCAAAGGGATGTACCAGAATGAAATCCCTCTTCCACGTTCTCTACTCTCAGACTGGGCCTATGTTGAAGGGAATTTATACTTCAAAGGACGACTCTACATCCTGGAGGATGCACAACACTCGTTGGTTTCATCCATACACTCCTCACATGCAGGAGGACATGCCGGACAGTTTCGCACACTCTCCCTCCTAGAGAAAGACTACTGGTGGCCAGGAATGACTACCTTTGTCTGCAGATACATCTCTGGCTGTGCCGTCTGCCAAGCCAACAAGGTGAACACACACCCCATGACACCACCACCTATGCCCATCACATCAAATTGCATCCGACCATTCCAGCAGATCTCTGTGGATCTCATCACTGGACTGCCCCCATCTCAGGGATTTGATTCCATTATGGTCGTGGTCGACCATGGGCTTACAAAGAGGGTAATCTTCTGTCCTTGTAGCAAGGAGATCACTGTGCAAGGAGTTGCCAAGCTATTTTACACCTGTGTTCTCCCATGTTTTGGCCTACATGACAAATGCATCTCGGACCAGTTTAAAGACAGAAAGGTGGGTGAGTGGACTTGGTACCAAGTATCCTGGTAGTCCTGACCACCCTATAGTGTCCGGGTTTGTGTGGGGAGCAATTAGGTTCACCCCAGAGGGACTCTATATTCAAGGAAATGAGACCAGGCCAAAGTCAGAGGCGCACCAATGGACTATTCGGAAGTCCAGAGTTCTGAGCGTCGGTAGTCCGGAAGTCCGGAGATGTCAGTATAATGCATGAGGTCGTGAGTAGCGGTAGAGACTGGCAGTATAGTCTTGTTGACAGTAAAATGGTGGAGGGAGACGGTCCCAAACGGTGACAGTGTGAGCCAAACAGTAGCTGTCATTTCCATATGAGAAGTACAAAATATATAGTCTGAGTATGCCCGGACTCTATGTACCTGACCAATCAAGAAACCATTGGAAATAACGAAGAAAGAAAGAAAGAAAGTGACCAATGTAAGTGGATATAATAGACCACCCGGTCTTCATAAGTAAGTCCAAGACGAGTCCAGAACAAGACCGGAACAAGACTGGTGCAAGACCAGGATAAGACTGGTGTAATCATGGTCTTCACTAGCAAATAGTAACTTTCAAAATGATAAGTAAAGAGTCAATAAAAGAAAAGAGAAAATCAAGTAAAAGGGGTGATAAAAAGGGATATACATGTAGCAGTGCACCGGTCTCCACATCTCCTAGGAACTTGAATACTGACTGTCCCCAGTCAGGTCATGTAAGCATGAGAAAGACATCAACAATCATCAGACTTGGGCAAAGTGTGCTCTCCCGGTCTTCATCTACATCCTGATATGACTCCAAATATAAAGAGAATGAGAAGTAGTTGGTCAAGCACGTCACTTGTCTTAGGAGGATTGGATGAGGTAATGATCCAAATGACCAGAACTCTCAAAGTGGGGATCCACCTTGGAGCCTGGGGGTTTATATAGACGTGCATACTGTATGTACGTGTTTGTAAACTAGCTACTCTAGGGTATCATACGATGATAAGAAGAAAATACATGATTGGCTGATAAGCCAGGACATATCCTATTGGAAGATAAGAAAGGCATGAGGTATGACATCATAGATAAGAGATAAGGAGTCTAGAGCATACGTCATAGGCACATGACTGGTCACGTGACGAGTCTAGGCATAGATCACATGATGGAAGTCATGTGAGTGAGAAACAAGAAAATGTTCTAAGTCATAAGTGTCAATGATGGGAACATATTTCCTAAAGCATAAAGTTGAGAGTTCGAATCAAGTGAAAAGCATACGATAAAAAGTAGCATTCGTAACACCACCCCCCTTCTATGATTGAAACACCGGATCAACTGCAACAGGTATGGTGGGTTCGTCGTGAGGGTTAAATAAACTGAATGTGTCGGCGAAGGCCGATCGTGCAAGGGCACAAGGATTCAGTTCGTGGAAGTGTGTAATCGCCTCCTGTGCATTACGTAAATTAGAGGCAGGTTCCCATGTCCATTCTTCGGCTGAGTATCCTGCCCAGTGAACTAAATATTCTTTATGGCGCCCTTTCCAGCGGGCGTCGACTATGTGATCTACCTCATACTCCACTTCGAGTTCGTCTGTTACATGCACTGGGCCTGGTTTGAAGGTGGGTTGTCCGGGTAGTCAGAATAGATAAGGTTTTATTCGGGAGATGTTTACTACCGGGTGAATATGCATAGTGCATGGAAGTTTGAGTTCAACTGCATTCTTTCCGACATATCGTGTGATTTTGAATGGGCCTAGCCATTTCTTTGTTAATTTACGTCAAACACAGGTTTTCTGTTGCGAGGAGCACCTCATCCCCAACTTGGTACTTGGGTGCTTCCGAGCGGTGTTTATCCACCTGGATCTTCATTTTGTCCTGAGCCTGCTTCAGGTTGGAGCGTATGTTCTCCAATATTTTAGAAATATTATTGGCGAGGTTGTTTGCAGCTGGTGCTTTTGATGTGCCAGGTTCTATCCCCATCTGTGGTTGATAAGTCTGTGTGACTTCGAACGGGGTCTGTTGGGTTGAAGCCTGCTTCTTAGAATTATAGCTAAATTGAGCAATCGGGAGCCAGTCCGACCACTCCGTTTGCTTCTCATGACAGAATGTTCGCAAGAACTGTTGGAGATCTCTGATCATCCTTTCTGTCTGCCCATCCGTTTGTGG
>JBBPST010000221.1:0-17278 GCA_038093715.1 Austroboletus cf. mucosus | reverse complement strand
CCGTGCCAAGACTACAGATATCTGAATGAACATATAGTCAAGAACACCTACCCCCTCCCCCTGATCTCTGAGCTAGTAGACAAACTCAAAGGATCCACTGTCTTCACCAAACTCAACATAAGGTGGGAATACAACAACATCCTTATAAAGCCAGAGGAGAGATGGAAGGCTGCCTTTATCACATCAATGGGACTCTTCGAACCCATAGTTATGTTCTTTGGATTATGCAACTCTCCTGCCACTTTCCAAGCTTTCATGGACAATGCCTTTGGAGACTTTATCGCTGAAGGGTGGCTCATAGTCTATATGGATGATCTAGCAATACATTCTGCAGATCCTCCAGTCCACATGGAACAAACCCTCAAAGTCTTGCAATGACTCAGAGAACTAGGACTTTCAGCCAAGATAGAAAAGTGCCCCTTTGATCAGCCCAGCATGGACTACCTAGAACTGGTAGTACGACCAGGAGAAATAGCAATGGACCCCACCAAACTCTCTGCAATAAAGGAATGGATCAGTCCAGGAAATGTCAAACAAGTCTGATCTTTCCTGGGCTTCTGCAATTTCTACCGAAGATTCATCCCCAATTTTTCCCAGAAAGTACAACCAATGGTAGAACTTACCAAGAAGAAGGAACCATGGTTGTAGACAAGGAAAAGGCAGTGAGCCTTTGATGAGATGAAAGAAATATTTTCTACCCAATCAGTACTCAAACTCCCTGACCCCACAAAGCAGTACTTTGTGATGACCAATGCATCCCTCACTGCAACAGGAGGAGTATTAATGCAGAAAGACACAAATGGAGACCTTCACCCGTGCTCCTACCGATCCTCCACCCTCTCTGAAACCGAGCGGAACTATGACATCTACAGCCAGGAACTGCTAGCAGTAGTCTTCGCCCTGGAAGACTGGAGACACCACCTCCTCAGAGCAATACACCCTGTAGAAATCCTCACTGATCACAAAAACCTCACCTACTTCTGAACCCCCAGGAAGCTAAGCAGGAGACATGCCCATTGGGAAATGTTCTTGCAGGATTTCGACCTCACATTTACCCATGTTCCTGGAACACAAATGGGACTAGCTGATGCTCTATCCCATGAAGAAGAGATAGACACCACGGAAGACAACAACTTGGTGACCCTCCTCTCGGATGACCTGTTCGTACAATCGCTTGATGTGGCCCTAAAAGAGAAAATAGACCAATTCACTGCAACTGACCCCTTTGTGCTGACGGCACTGAAAGGGATGTACCAGAATGAAATCCCTCTCCCCCATTTGCTACTTTCGGACTAGGCATACTCTGAAGGAAACTTGTACTTCAAAGGATGACTCTATATCCCTAAAGATGTGTGACACTCATTGGTTTCATCTATACACTCCTCCCCTGCAGGAGGACATGCTGGACAGTTTCGCACACTCTTCCTCCTTGAAAAAGACTACTGGTGGCCAGGAATGGCTACCTTTATCCGCAGATATATCTCTGGCTGCGCCACTAGCCAGGCCAACAAGGTTAACACACACCCCACGACACCACCACCTATGCCCATCACATCTAATTGCACCTGCCCATTCCAGCAAATCTCTGTGGATCTCATCACTGGACTGCCCCCATCTCAGGGATTTGATTCCATCATGGTCATGGTCGACCATGGGGGGTACTTTTCTGCCCTTGCAACAAAGACATTATTGCGCAAGGAGTTGCCAAGCTATTTTACACCTGTGTTTTCTCACGTTTTGGCCTACATGACAAATGCATCTCAGACAGGGGCCCCCAATTCGCCTCTATCTTTGCAAAGGAACTAGCAAAACTACTGCAATATGATTTGGCACTATCTTCAGCACACCACCCTCAGACAGATGGAGAAACTGAGCAAGTAAATCAGGAACTGGAAATATATCTAAGGCTCTTCTGCTCCCAAGACAACCATAAATGGGCAGAACTCCTTCCGATGGCAGAATTCCATCACAACTCGGCAGTGCACTCCTCCACAAAACAATCACCATTTAAACTGATAATGGGCTATGAATCAAGAGCCTATTCCAAAATTGGCAAAACCTTCATACCTGCACTGGAAGAAAGAATGATCAAATTGGAAAAAGCAAGGGATGAAGCCCTAGCAGCACATGAAAGAAGTAGAGCTATAATGGCAAAATGACACCACAAACCCTTCACACCCTGGAAAATAAAAGACAAAGTATGGCTAGAAGGAATGAACTTACCCACCACCTACCCATCAAAAAAGCTTGCCTTTAAATGAGAAGAACCCTTCGAGATCTCCCAGGCACTCTCTAAGGTGTCCTACCAACTTAGACTTCCCCCAACTTGGAAAATCCATAATGTCTTCCATGTGTCCCTGCTATCCTCATTCAAGGAAACTGCGGAACATGGGAAGAACTATTTACAACCCCCACTAAAACTGATTGATGGGGAACAGGAATGGGAAGTAGAAAGGATCATCGCACATTGGGGATCAGTGAACAGAAGGCAGTATCAGATCCGATGGAAAGGCTATAGAAGCAGCAATGACACATGGGAAACAGCTAGGAATTGCAAAATCCCCTACTCCTACTCAGAGCCTATAAGATCAGCACAAAACTCATCTAGAAAACCCATCGCCCAACACATATCTTCCCCTACCAATGCCTCCTCTCTGCAACAAAACGAATCAGTTAGAAACTTTGACCTCTTCACCACAGAATTTGTATTCCAGCAGACCAAATCTATTGCCTCCCTACTCTCTCTTCCAGTTCATTCCGGTCCCTGGCTTCCCCAGCTGCTTCCTATACATGCCCACCACCTCCCAGTCACCCACAGAAACATCTTACTTGTCACCATCCTCGAATGTCCAGCCCTGTACACCAGACTCGTCGACCTTTTCCCATTCTTGGAGGGGGAGTTATTCCCCTCACTTCTCCAACTCTATCAGAAACAATCCCTCGCCCTCACCTATAACAAAGAGAGAGCCCAATCCAATCCCTCTCCAGCACTGTCCTTTGATGAAGAAATTGATTTCACCCTCCATGAAGTGAGAAGCTATGTCTTGCATATGCTGTTCAACCAAGTATTTTGCAGGGTTGTCAACTCACTTCCCAAACTGTCCATATAACCATACCTATGACCCATTGTCAAGGCCCTTGACCCAGAGGACTATGAAAAATATCTTGTCGACACCAAATATCCAGAGCATGCTGTACTGCCAGCCGATGCCCCCTTGTATGAGGAATGTTCCCCACATCGAGCCACCCTTAACCCCCCAATCATTGGACCCAGGGGACCGCTTCTGGAACAGATCTTCGAGGCAGGAAAGATCCTCCACCTCCTGTCCTCTCCAACTACCCCCCCTGAGAACCCAACATCTGCTCCACCCAGACACCTTATACCCCCAGTTCTGTCTCAGAAAAGCTCTCAGAAGTTTAAAGAAAAAGCTAAGAAGGAAGTCTTGGTTGCATTTGGACTCCCCTCCTCTCCTGCCCATTCTAGAAAGATCACACCCAAGATCCCCGACCCCTTACCCAGATCTCCATCCCCCCGACGAGTTAAACCTCCTTGAGTCATTTGCTTCTCCTGTGGATCTCCTGACCACATTCGACCACACTGCCCATCCTACTCCCAGAATGCCTGCCCACAGAACCGATGCTGTGCCTGTGGGGGAAGGGGACACTTGGCTGATGAATGCCAGTATTGGAATAATGGAGACAATGACAATGTCGTCGAAAATGAGGGAGACCCATTCAGATTTTGAAGGTACTGAGTCAGAGTTTTAATCTTGTGATGGAGGTAATGTTACAATTTCCATATCTTTGCACTCCTCGGACTATGCTTCCTATTCAGATATAATCTTTGCCTCCTTTAAGGATGATTCTATATATTCTTTCTTTGCCTCATTTTAATATCTGTTGATGATCACTTCCTTCATAGCTTTCCTGATCATCAATGCACAGTAGAACTGCCCTTATTACATTACCTTTTTGATTATCACTGCACAGCTAGATCTGTGCAGCTATAGCTTTCTTGATGAACACTGTCCTCCATAGCCTATCTCTCTTTCGGGGCGAGTATTTCTATGACCACACACCTCTGTAGTCGGTATATATACTCCCAGTGCCATGTACAATATTCCCCAGCTAGATCTACACAATTCATATAGTGCTTGCAATCCAGACCTGAGTGTACTGCCTCTAATCTGAGAATCCTACATCTACTGGACTTAGTGTCACCACAGAAGACACTTTATAGCTATTAGGAAGGACTACTCCATCCTAAGTTGTGCAATAACCAAAAGCATAACACATAATGCCCCAAAATTTGATGGCAAAACTCCGTCCTCGCTCCCTAGATGTCGAGGAGCTTGGCACTGCTGCTGACATTACTGAAGCACAGATAATTTGGGCTGCCACTCGGTATACAGACCTTGAAGAGTCTGAAGTATGGGAACTTCTTGACCAAGCTACAGCTGCTCCAGCAACCTGGGATGAGTTTACAAAGGCTGTCATGGAGCTCTACCCCAGTTGCAAAGGGACTAACTGATACTGCCATGCTGACATCCAGTATCTGTTATGAACACTATATTTTATTGTATGCTTTCACTCTGATTCAAACTCTTGACCCTATGCTTTAGGAAATATGTTCTCATCACTGACACTTATAAACTTAGACATTTCCTCGCTTTCAGGTCACATGACTTCCATCATGTGATCTATGCCTAGATTCATCACGTGACCAGTCACGTGCTATGACATATGCTCTAGACCCCTTATCTCTTATCTATGACATTATATCTCATGCCCTTTTTATCTACCAATAGGATATGACCCAGCTTATCAGCCAATCATGTAATTCTTTCTTATCATCATACAATATCTATATGTAGCTAGTCTACAAACATGTACATACAATACTCATGCATATATAAACCCCCAAACTCCAAGGTGGATTCCCACTTTGAGAGTTCTGGTCATTTGGATCATTACCTCTTCCAATCCTCCTAAGACAAGCAATGTATTTGACAACTACTTTTTAATATTCTCTTTATATCTGGAGTCATATCAGTATCTAGTCCAGAAGTACCAGGCTAAACCCATGCATACCCTGGAAGACCTGGGGGAATATCAGCGCAAGTTCCAAAAGGTTTCTAGGCCCCTGATCATCAACAAGAAGATTTCGGACCTCAACTGCGACATGCTATTTATGACCGGACATCCATCAGACTTGTCCAACATAGTCCAACAATGTTTGTTAATCACTAAAACCACTCATCACCCAGCAGATCCCTATCCTATGAAGGATATAGTTGACGCCACTACCTTCCTGCTCACAGGATTAGCACTCCGACCTCTAACTACTACAGGTGTTGCCCAGACACCTATTCCCTATTATCCAACATGGGCATCGCCAATGCCAGCTATTCAGGTCTCACAACCTGTCTCAGCCCCTGTGACAAGCAGCACTCCTGTCGTCAAGCAGGAGCAGATAAATATGCAAAGAGTTTCTAGACCAAAGGAATGTGCATTTTATGGAGACTCCTCTCACTTCATAAATAGCTGCCCTCATGTCAATGGGTACCTCCAATTGAAGAAGGCATCCCAAGGCACAGATGATCAGATATACCTCCCTGATGGGAAGTGAATTCCATGCATCCCCAGAACCCAATGTTTGAAGGATTGCCTAGACCAAGTTGTCTTACAGACCATTCAAGCTGCAACTCCAACTGTCACTGTGGACATAGTTTCTCTCTCTTACCCAGAAACTGATGCCATCATAGATATCAAGCCTTCAGTTTTAACTCTGGAGGCGGATTCATGGAATGATACCAATGATAATGGGAGCCCAGACATGAATAATCTGAACTTTCAGTTTTATTTATTGCATGCATGAGCTAACTTCCAGGCAGACCAAGGGCAAATGAGTCCAGTTTGATGGCTTTGACATGCTGTCTCGCAAGTATGGACACCCTGGACATCGGTTTTCTGTTGTGGAAGAGATAATTACTCCGGAGATTGCAGCTACTTGGACTTCAACATCATTGCCAGCAAGACCGACAACACCGACCCCTTCAACATCAAAGGTATCACCACCAACTCCGTCTTCATCAGCATCCAATACCAACCTGGCCTATCTGGCCACAACTCCTCTGACTGGTCAGTTTCACTACTCCTTCCCACTGGAGGATGACATGGCATCAAAGAAGATTCTGGACTGAGTTCTGGAGACTACAGTTCCGATTCCTTTCAGGAAGCTGATCTCAATAGTCCTAGAAGTCTGGAAACAGTTTCGGGACTTATCGACAACAAAGCATATTCCAGTGGTGACCAATGTCATCCAGGTAAATGAACTCTCAGGAAGAGATCCTGATGCTGTCACTTGTCAATTTGGCGATAGTATTCACCAAAATGATGAAGGTCTCATTGTTGCTCATCATAGTATTCCCTTTAGGTCTTTTGATGCAAAAGTGCTCAGAACACCGGTATCTATCACCAGTGTACTGGACTCGGGCTCAGAGATCATTGCCATGCCTAAACCGGTATGGGAGACTCTGAAGCTTCCAGTCCGGTCTGATCATGTTATGACCATGTCAAATGCAAACACCAGCACTGAGTCGATCATAGAAGTCATTGAAAATCTTCTTGACTTCAGTGCTGGTGAGGTATGTTTACAAGTGCAAGTTATTCCCCGAGCCAACTTTGACCTGCTCTTGGGTCAACCATTTCATTGTCTTATGAGCACTACTACTGACGACTTTCCCAATGATTCACAAAATATTATGCTCCAAGACCCAAATTCTGGGAAGGAGTACAAGTTGCCTATACAAACATGGACTCAAGGATGTCCCTGGTGTAGGCACAAGTTACCATGTGCCAACCATCAATCTGTCATTGAGATGGGTTTTTAGATTTCGATGATCCACCATTTGGTCAGGGAGATACATCTATTAATCTTGCATACATTGTTCCTGCTTCATTATTTTAACCATGGATCTCATTTTCGGACTTCAGACTGGGACTCTGGTTTTCTGTATTTACTCTCCTGTCCTCCGAGTCAAAACCAATCTATAAGTCAAAACTAGTCTTTTGGTCTCCCTTCTTTTCCTTCCTGTCTTCAACCCAGTTGTTTCTCTGCCCATTCCATTCTTTTGCTTTCAACTCCATCTTCTCCTTCAATGACCAGGTACACTCCTGGGCCTACAAGCCCATGGCCAAGAAAGTTCGACCAGTCATGGCCCTGCTCGAGGAGGAGTACCAGGTACTCCAATGCCTACCAGATTCTCCTCTTTCTGGTCTTCTACCCTTGCTGACACACTCACTGGATTTCATTCCAGAAGTCTGATTTACCCAGGAATGCACTGATGTGTTAGACCTTGACCCTGTGAAGTGGCTATGGCCTGAAGAAGTCAAACCAGTCTGGTGGATCGTGCTCAACCATGAAATGGCCTTCACTTGGATTCTGATTGAGCAAGGTCACCTAGATAAGTGCTACTTTTCCCAGTGAAGATACCAACCATACCCCATACCCCATGGGTACTCCAAAATATACTGATACCATCTTCTTCTTGGAACCAGGTGATCCAAATAATCAAAGACTGGATCGCTTTCAGAGTCTATAAGCCATCAGTTGCTGCATACCGATCTTGCTGGTTCTGCATTCTCAAGCAGGATGGAAAGACACTCTGGCTTGTCCATGATCTTCAACCCCTTAATGTAGTTACCATTCAGGATTCCTCAGTTCCTCCTTTTGTCAAGCATCTTGCAGAATTCTTTGGCAGAAGTGCTGTTTATGGTATGATGGATCTATTTGCCAGATATGATCAAAGACCATTGCATGTGGACTCTTGGGACATGACTACTTTCAATAGTCCACTCAGACAACACATCTCACTACTCTTCCAATGGGTCATACTAATGTGGTACAGATTTATTAGGCTGATATGGCTTTTATTCTGCAAGATGAGATACCTCACCACACCATGCCCTTTATCAACGATCTCCCAGTGAAGTCCGGAGATTCCAGGTACCAGAGTCCAGACAGGTCTTATAAGACCATCAGAGACAATTCTGGTATCCAGAGATTCATCTGGGAACATCTAACTGTCATCCACAGGATACTTCAATAACTTCAGAATATCAATACTATGGTCTCTACAAAGAAGTTTGTACTTGCTGCCCCAGAAGCGACAATCGTCAGGCACAAGTGCACCTTCAAGGAACACATTGCTCATGAGGCCAAGGTCCAGAAGATTAGGGACTGGCCAGAGTGTGCAAATCTGACACAAGTCCGAGGATTCCTAGGAACCTGTGAAGTGGTATGTATTTTTATTCGCAACTTTGCTTCAATCACTCACCCACTTGTTCATTTGACCCGGAAGGGTGTTCCCTTTGAATGGGGGGACACCCAAAGGGAAGCTATGGACCATCTGAAGGATGAGATAGTCCGGTCTCCTGTGCTCCGATGTTTGAACTACAAATCCAGTCGGGAGGTAGTTCTTGCTGCTGACACCTTATATATTGCTGTTGGCTTCATCCTCTCACAAGAGGGTACTGACAGAAAGTGCTATCCAAATTGGTTCGAGTCTATCAGCCTGACCAAGGTGGAAAGTCAGTACTCCCAAGTGAAGCTGGAGATATACAGACTGTTTTGAGCCTTGCGCTCAGTCTGAGTTTTTATTTTTGGAGTTACTAACCTTACAGTGGAAATGGATGCCAAGTATGTTAAAGGCATGATCAACAACCCAGACTTACAACCCAATGCAACCATCAACCAGTGGATCATGGGTATCCTCCTATTTCATTTTGAATTGCGCCATATACCAGCAGACCAACATTCTGGACCCGATGGTCTTTCCCATCGCCCACCCTCCGATCATAATCCTCTGGAGAAGAATGACATAGAGGATTGGCTTGATGAATCTTATTCCTTTTTGATTACATTGCTAAATGATCGCACCTTTCATTCTACCACACCTATTTCTTACTCTGGACTTCTGACCCAGACCTCTACCAGTCTTACATGTCATTCACCTACCTACTCTTCATCACCCATTATATCTCCTTCTTCTATCATTGTCCCATCCCTTACTTTCCTCTCCATCTTCTCCTTATCTCCTCCGTCTACCGGACTTCCACCGGACTTCCCCTCCAACCAGTCTGGACTTACCTCCGAACTCCCCACATATCCCTCAGTCTCCCAAGGCCATAGCCAGAGAGGCTCATATTGCCCTCATTTGGGACTTCCTTGAAATTCGCATTCCCCCTGCTGACATTTCAGATGTGGAATTCCAATCCTTCGTCAACTCAGCAACAAAGTTCTTCCTCCTCAATGGTTGTTTGTGGTGTAGAGAACCCCATGGATGCCATCAATTGGTAGTCCCGGAGCAGGAGTGGTATGGACTGATCAAGGAGGCACACAATGACCTTAGGCACAAAGGTGTTTTCACAGTCCAGACTCGTCTTCTGCTCCAATTCTGGTGGCCTATATTGGTCGACAATGTCAAATGGTTTGTTCGGACTTGTTACAAATATCAAATCCATCAGACCAACCAATTTCATATTCCCCCTCTCGTCCCTGTGATCAGTGGTCTATTCCGAAAGGATCACCTTGATACCATGCTAATGCCCAAATTGGGCAGATATAGATACATAGTCCAGGCCCGGTGTGTGCTGACATCACATCTGGAATGGCACACGCTCCGGTCAGAGAATAGTGCTGCATCAGCATCATTCATCTTTAAAGATATTCTCTGTCGTTGGAGGCCCCTAGCTGAAATTGTCACAGACAATGGCCCTGCCTTTGTACAGGCACTCGACATCCTTGCTGATTAGTATAACATCTGGCACATCTGCATCTCCCCCTATAACTCTCAAGCGAATGGCATTGTTGAATGCTGACATTATGATGTCTGGGAGGCCATTATTAAAATCTCCCAGGGGGGGGGAGACTCACTGGCATCTTGCCACTCACTTGGTCTTATGGGCTGAGTGGGTTACCATAGTTTGGTCTACTGGTCTTTCTCCTTACTTTATGATCCACAGTATTGAGCCCCTCTTTCCCTTCAACCTCACTGAAGCTACCTTCTTCATTCCTGCTCCAGATACTAATCCCCTATCTTTGACTGGACTTATTGCTTGGAGAGCCCGCCAGCTCCAAAAGCATCAGGGGGATTTGGAGTCTATCCAAGATTGAGTCCAGAAGGCCTGCTTCAAATCCATCAAGCACTTTGAGGCTGCCTTCAAGAATTGAATCAAGGACTTTGATTTCCAGCCAGGCAATCTTGATTTAGTCTGGAATACACACATCAAAAAGGAGCTTAACTGAAAACAAAGCCTAGGTATCTTGGGCCTATGGTGGTCCTTTGCTGGACTATCAGAGGTTTGTATATCTTAGTGGAATTGGATGGGGCAGTATTTCATCTTCACTATGCAGCCTTTTGTCTTGTTCCTTATTATCCAAGGCTACACTCCAGAGTCACTCCCACTGACATCATGGGCCTAGATGATAAAGACCTGGATCATTTGGTGGGTGAGGATTTAGATGAACAGACTAATGAGGAGTTCCTGAACTATAGTCTAGAGGACTGAACTGGAGCAATATACCATATACTCTTTTAACCCCAGGATTAGATTAGAGACCTCTTTCTATCTCTCATATTCAATCAAAGACCAAAACTAAAACATACATACAGACATTTCAATATAATGGTCAATATATCCAGATTTTCTCTCTTTTTCTCCTCCTCATGTCCTTTACATATAAAATCACCTATATACTCCTTCAGACTTCAAACATGCAAGGGACAGTGCACTTTCACTCTGATACAGAAAAATACAGATAAACTAATACATAATCGCCAAACTCTGGAAATTCTGGTAGGAGTAGATGTTGAAAGAAAATCAAAGAAGAAAAGTTGAGTGGAATCTCACGCAAGACCAACTTGGTCTAATAAAACCAGTCCAGTGTGGAGACTGGTGTGCTGCTATACATCTATCCCTTTTTTATCACCCCTTTTACTTGATCTTTTCTTTTCTTTTATTGACTCTTTACTTATCATTTTGAAAGTTACTGTTTGCTAGTGAAGACCACGATTACACTGGTCTTATCCTGGACTTGTCTTGGACTTACTCATGAAGACTGGGTGGTCTATTATATCCACTTACATTGGTTACTTTCTTTCTTTCTTTCTTCATTATTTCCAATGGTTTCTTTATTGGTCAGGTACATAGAGTCCAGGCATACTCGGACTATATATTTTGTGCTTGTCATATGGAAATGACAGCTACTGTTTGGCTCACACTGTCACTGTCTGGGACTGTTTCCCTTCACCGTTTTACCATCTACAAGACTGTACCGTCAGTCTCTACTGCTACTCACGACCTCATGCATTATACTGACATCTCTGTGTTGAAAAGTCGGGCGCCGGGAATGCAACTTGCTGATCAGGCATGACGAAATGACACAGGGTTATTCGTGATAATGGACAAGGTATGCTACCACATGTGTGCTACACCATAAGCTAGGTACTGTATAGTATTGTGTAAGCATGGTCAGTAGTGATGTACTGTAGTGAACAAATCCAATTCAACACACCCCCCGGAATCGTGAGCGGGTCAAATAAAACGAGTGAGCAGTAAAATAAATAAATGCACCCCCAGAATGTCCAAAGAAAAAAAAGGATTACCAAACACCGTCGGGTTCTTCATCGTCAGCGGTATTAATGCGCTCCTTATTGGGGCAATCCTTTATGTAATGTCCCCTTTTACTGCATTGAAAGCAATTGACATTTGCTTTGCCGGTGCGGGTAGTGAAAGCCAAGTCAGGGTCACTCTTGATAAGCGATGATTTGTAGTCTTCTAGAAGCTGGTGGCTGGTGTGACGCTCTTCCTCATTGAGCAGGCGAGAAATGGCAAGCTCAAGGGTGAGTTCTGAAGGCTTGACAGCATCGAGAGCTATGACAGCAGTGTCATATTCGGAGGGAAGGCCAGAAGTGAGGACAACAATAGTGAAAAGATCGGGAAGCTCGATTCCGATGTCTTTCATCAAATGCGCCTGTGCCTTGACATCTCCAATCCATGATGTAATGGACTGAGTGGGACTTTTCTCCATGTGGGAAAATTTTCGCATGGCAGTGAGTTGCGTGGAGAGTCCACGGGCATGATGGACACTGGCAAGGGAGTCCCAGATGACTTTGGGATTGTCACCTTGGACATGAATGATCTGGCTATCCTCGACATACAGTGCGATTTCAGCAGCAGCTTTGAGTTGGCGTGAGGCAAAATCTGTGAGCTTCTTGGGTTTTGCTGAGTTATCAGGAGCAGTGTTTTTGCCAGAGACGATATCCCAGAGGTTAACACGAATGAGTAGTGCACGCATACACACATGCCAGGTGAGGTAATTAGCCTTGTTGAGTCGCAGCATCACAGTTGTGTTAAGGATGGTGGACATGGTGGTGAAAATGAATGTCAGGGAATGGGGAAAAGGGAGTGAAAAGGGAAGCGATCCAGATATTTTGCAGCGCCTGTGACACAGCCCATTGGTCAACAGCACACTCGAGCAAAGAGGGAAGCGGTCCAGATATTTGCAGTGCCTGTGACATGGCCCGTTGGTCAACAGCACACTCGCACAGCCCATTGTGCGACTACCGAATTTTTCAATACCCCAGTAATCCAAGGTATGGTCCATTATGTTGAAAAGTCGGGCGCTGGGAATGCAACTTGCTGATCAGGCGTGACGAAACGATGCAGGGTTATTCACGATAACAGACAAGGTATGCTACCACATGTGTGCTATACCATAAGCTAGGTACTGTATAGTATTGTATAAGCGCAGTCAGTAGTGATGTACCATAGCGAACGAATCCAATTCAACACTCCGGACTTCTGAATAGTCCATTGGTGCACCTCCGACTTTGGCCTGGTCTCATTCCCTTGAACATAGAGTCCCTCTGGGACAAACCTAATCACTCCCCACACAAACCCAGACACTATAGGGTGGTCTAGACTATCAGGATATCTGGTACCAAGTCCACTCACCCATCTTTCTGTCTTTAAAACTGGAGCCCACTGCAAGGGACTCCAACAAGGGTTCCAGATGAAGTCTTCGGCCAACACATCACCACCTTGAAATCGAAAATTTACTTGCAGAGTTTCGGAATCTTGACATCTCCGACAGCTCTAATCTCCTGATACCAGTATCCCCTCGCAACGCATGACACAACCATCCCAGCCTCCTTGAGATCTCCTCTTTTGGTGATTTCCTGCCATCGGAAGAAGACCCGAATACAGATGCTGAAGAAGCTCCTCATTCCGATTGGCCGGCATCTCCTGCATCTCATCTCAGTTCCTTGCTTCTGTTGATCGACACACAGCCACCGGAGCTTATTAGTGCTGTCAACATCACAGAACTGAGCTTCAAAAGGCTGATCTCTGGTGCATTCATACATTCTACCCCTGGAGTTACTAGGGAAGGAAGGAACCGCTCTCAGACTCCACACGAAGGATCCCAATTGTCAGGGGAGGAACCATCTTCAGGGGGATGACCATCTCTTTCATCCCTGCTTCACCCATCACCTACCATCGAACACTTTCCGGTTTTGAAAGTCTGGACCAGTCCTCCTTCATCAACACCAATCCCGACCAGACTTCTATCACCCCATCTGCACCATCGCCACCTTCACCAAATAACACTCAACATCGCACTCCATCTCCGCCCCTACCAAAGCTATCTACACCTACGGCCAACCCAGTCCACATGGCACTCCAGGGTATTCAGAATGCCCCGAAATTCAATGGGAAAACTCTGTCCTTGCTCCCCAGATTCCTGGAAGATGTCAAAGAGCTTGGCACTGCTGCTGGCATCACTGATGCCCAGATGATTTGGACTTCCATTCAGTATGCAGACTTTGAAGAGTCCAAAGTATGGGAGCTTCTAGACAAAGCTACAGCCGCTCCGGCGAGCTGGGATGAGTTTACCAAGGCTGTAATGGAGCTCTACCCCAGTTGCAAAGGGACTAACCGATACTGTCGCACTGACATCCAGTACCTAGTCCAGGAGTACCAAGCTAAGCCAATGTGTACCCTGGAAGACCTTGGGGAATATCAGTGCAAGTTCCAAAAGGTTTCTAAGCCCTTGTTAATCAATAAGAACCTCTCGGACCTCGACTGCGACACGCTATTCATGACCTGACTTCCATCGGACTTGTCCAATACAGTCCGGCAATATTTGTTAATCACTAAAACCACTCATCACCCTGCAGATCTGTATCCTATGAAGAATATAGTGGACACCGCTACCTTCCTCCTCACTGGATCCGCACTCCAGCCCCTGACTACTACAGGTGTTGCCCAGACGCCTATTCCCTACTATCCGACCTGGGCATCGCCAATGCCAGCTATTCAGGTCTCACAACCTGCCTCAGCCCCTGTGACGAGCAGCACTCCTGTCATCAAGCAGGAGCAGGTAAATATGCAAAGAGCTTCTAAACCAAGGGAGTGTGCATTTTGTGGTGACTCGTCTCACTTCATGAATAGCTGTCCCCATATCAATGAATACCTCCAATCAAGGAAGGCATCCCAAGGCACTGATGGGCAACTGTATCTTCCTGATGGGAAGCGCATTCCATGCATTCCCAGGACCCGTTGTCTAAAGGATTGCCTAGACTGAGTAGCTTTGCAGACCACTCAAGCTGCAACTCCGACGGTCACTGCAGGCATAGTTTCTCTCTTTTACCCGGATACTGATGCCATCATAGATATTGAGCCTTCGGTCTTAACTTTGGAGGCAGAATCATGGAATGATACCGATGATGATGGGAGTCCAGACATGAATCATCCAGACTTCCGGTCTTATATATTGCATGCATGGGCTAACTTCCAAGTGGACTGAGCCAAAGAAAAGGGGAAACAAGTCCAGTTTGATGGCGTTGATGTGCCATCTCGCAAGTCCGGGCAACCCAGAAATTGGTCTTCCGCTGTGGAAGAGATCATCACTCCCAAGATTGCAGCAACTCAGACTTCAACACCATTACCAACAAGACCAACGACACCGGCCCCATCAGCATTAAAGGTTCCACCACCAACTCCATCTACATCAGCATCCAATACCAACCCAGCCTATCCGGCCACAACCCCTCCAACCGGTCAGTTTTGCTACACCTTCCCACTGGAGGATGACATGGCACCAAAGAAGATTCTGGACCGAGTTCTGGAAACTACTGTTCTGATTCCTTTCAGGGAGTTGATTTCAGTAGCTCCGGAAGTCCGGAAACAGTTTCGGGACTTATCAACGACAAAGCATATCCCAGTGGTAACCAATGTTGTACAGGTAAATGAGCTCTCAGGAAGAGATCCCGATGCTGTCACTCGTCAATTTGGTGATAGCATACACCTAAATGATGAAGGTCTCATTGTTGCTCATCATAGTATTCCCCTCAGGTCACTCAATGCAAAAGTCCTAGGAACTCTGGTATCTATCACCAATGTGCTGGACTCGGGATCAGAGATCATTGCCATGCCCAAGCGGGTATGGGAGACTCTGAGACTTCCGGTCCAGTCCGACCATGTTATGACCATCTTGAATGCAAACACCAGCACCGAGTCAATCATAGGAGTCATTGAAAATCTCCTTCTTGACTTTGGTGCTGGTGAGGTATGTTTACAAGTGCAGGTTATTCCCCGAGCCAACTTTGACCTGCTCTTGGGTCAACCATTTCATT
Organism: Austroboletus cf. mucosus; assembly: GCA_038093715.1. NCBI lineage: Eukaryota > Fungi > Basidiomycota > Agaricomycetes > Boletales > Boletaceae > Austroboletus > Austroboletus cf. mucosus. Next base: position 1,577 of record JBBPST010000221.1, on the reverse strand, counting down.
GTCTCATGAGCGCTACTACTGATGACTTCCCCGATGGTTCACAGAATATTACGCTCCAAGACCTGAATACTGGGAAGGAGTACAAGTTGCCTACACAGACCTGGACTGAAGGATGTCCCCGGTGTAGGCGCAAGTTACACTGTGCCAACCATCAATCCGTCGTTGAGATGGGTTTTTAGATTTCAATGATCCACCATCTGGTCAGGGAGATACGTCTATTAACCTTGCATACATTGTTCCAACTTCATTAAGCCAACCTCGAACTTCTTTTTCGGACTCATGACCGGGACTCCGGTCTTTTGTATTTACCCTCTTGAAGTCCGAGTCAAAGCCAGTCTCCCGGTCTTCTGCTTTCTCTTTTCTTTCATCAACACAATTGTCTCTATGTCCCTCCCATTCCTCTGCTTTCAACTCCACCTTCTCCTTCAATGACCGGGTACACTCCTGGGCCTATCAGCCCATGGCCAGGAAAGTCTGACTAGTCATGGCCCCACTCGAGGAGTACCAGGTACTTCAACAACTACCGGAATCACCTCTTTCCGGACTTCTACCCTTGCTGACACACCCACTGGACTTCATACCAGGAGTCTGATTCACTCCGGACCGCGCTGACGCGTTAGACCTTGACCCCGCGAAGTGGCTATGGCCCGAAGAAGTCAAACTAGTCCGGTGGATCGTGCTCAATCATGAGACGGCCTTCGCTTGGGTTCCGACTGAGCGAGGCCACTTAGACGAGCGCTATTTCCCTCCGGTAAAGATACTGACCATACTACATACCCCCTGGGTACTCAGAAATATTCTGATACCACCTTCCACCTGGGATCAGGCAATTCAAATCATCAAAGACCGGATCGCCTCCAGAGTCTATGAACTGTCCACTGCTGCATACCGTTCGCGCTGGTTTTGTATTCTCAAGCAGGATGGGAAGTCACTCTGGCTTGTCCATGACCTCCAACCCTTGAATGCAGTTACTATCTGGGATTCATCAGTCCCTCCCTTTGTCGAGCACCTGGCAGAATCCTTTGGTGGAAGTGCTGTCTATGGTATGATTGATTTATTTGCTGGATATGATCAAAGGCTGCTGCATATGGACTCCTGGGACATGACGACTTTCAATAGTCCACTTGGCCCATATCATCTCACTACTCTTCCAATGGGTCATACTGATGTGGTACAGATTTATCAGGCCGATATGGCTTTTATTTTGCAGGATGAGATTCCTCACCATACCATGCCCTTCATTGATGATCTTCCGGTGAAGTCTGGAGATTCCAGGTATCAAAGTCCGGATGGGACTTATGAGACCATTGGGGACAACCCAGGTATCCAGAGATTCATTTGGGAACATCTAACTGTCATCCACAGAATACTCCAATGACTTCAAAATGTCAATGCTATGGTCTCCACGAAGAAGTTTGTGCTTGCTGCTGTTACACTTTTGATTATTGCGCGTTGTGGAGACCGGTGCGCTGCTACACGTATATCCCTTGTTATCACCTCTTTTACTTGATCTTCTCTTTTCTTTTATTGACTCTTTACTTACCATTCCGAAAGTTACTGTTTGCTAGTGAAGACCA
>JBBPST010000220.1:0-17325 GCA_038093715.1 Austroboletus cf. mucosus | reverse complement strand
AGCTAGACTACAAACATGTACATACAATACCCATGCACTACATAAACCCCCAGGCTCCAAGATGGATCCCCACTTTGAGAGTTCTGGTTATTTGGATCATTATCTCTTCCAATCCTTCTAAGACAAGTGATGTGCTTGATAACTACTTCTCTTTATTCTCATTATACTTGGAGTCATATCATTTACCTCCATTGCAAGTGACTTTGGGATCCTCGGCTTCAAACACTTCTAATAAACTAAATTTATTTGCGGCCTGAGTTCCTAGATTACTCAGGTTGCCTTGACTTTTCCCTTGCCCTTTCCTTTATCCGAGAAGTGGGTGTGGATGTGGATTCGGGTGTAGGTCATTCCTTTTAGGTCATCCAGTAACCCTTCTTCCTTTTCTTCAGCTTTCTCTGTTTCTTCCCACAAGGTGGTGCCAGTTTCTTCTTTTGTGGCCACCCAGGCCTGTCTGCCTGCTTTCGAGCAGGTCATTTTGTGATCCCCTTGCTGTTATGACTTAATGGACCCCTATTTCTTTTCTTCCCACCTTATTGCTTTGTCATCCTCACTTACCTATTTAGTATGACTTGTCTACAATTGTATTACTAAGACACTGACACATCTCCTTTTTCTTACTCATGCATTACTCATGCATGCTTACCTATCATCTGTAATATGTCCACTTCTTTACAATTCCATCACATTCTATCACTGACATATCTTCTTCATTCCACCCTGCCCTCAACTTGCTTTCTTTCTATATAAACCCTAGATACCCTCAATGTATTCCTTAACTTTGACCTTCATGATCTATCTCATACATCGATTGTCCTTGGTCCCTTAGTCCTCACCCTACTGTTGAGTGGGTGCTCTCTTAATCTCCCTTGAACCAGCAGGCATCTCCTGCTGCTCCTCTTGACTGTCAGTGAAAGTCCCTCTGGGATTCCTGACTTGCACTTGACCAGCATTGTGTGTCCATACAGAATCATGTCTCCCCTTTTGAACCTTCAAGAGTCTATATGGATCTGTAGTTCCCCCGAAACCCTCGACCACCTTTTGTGGCTATACTTGACCTTACCCAGGTCAAGTGTAACACTTGCCATTTGCATTTGTTGCATTTGGGTTTGGGGTTTTGGCAGTCTTTTGCCATATGCCTGTTCTTTCCACAAGCAAAGCATCTTCCTTCACTGCTGGAGGTGGTGGCATTGACCTTTCAGTTGTTGCCCTTCTTTTCCTTTTTATCCCCAAACTATGAGTAAGGGGCTTGGGAGGACATCCTGTATGCCTCCTGGTTGCTTCTGATCTCCTAGATCATCCGCATCATAGCTGTGACACTTTCTGATGTCTTCTAAAATGTTCTACTCCAGAAGGTACAGTGAGGTGCAAAATGTTACAATTTCCACTTCCCTGCACTTCTCCGATTATGCATCTATTTCTGATATGATCTTTGCCTTCTTTGAGGATGATTCCATCTATTCTTTCTCTGCTTCCTTTTGATGATCAACTCCCTTCATCGCTTCCCTGATCATCAGTCCGCAGTTGAACTGCCTTTCCTTATGTACAGCTTCTCTAATTATCATTGTGCAGCTAGATCTGTGCAGTATTGCTTTCCTGATGGACACTACTCTCCACAGCCTATCTCTCTCTTGGGGCAAGTATTCCTATGACCACAGCCTTAGTACTTTGTATAAATACCCAAGTGCCATGTACAATACTTCTTAGCTAGATCTATACAATTCACATAGTACCTGCATTCAAACCTGAGTGCGCTGCCTCTTGTTTGAGACCCCTACACTCCACTGGACTTAGTGTCGCCACAGAGGACACTATAGCTATCAGGAAGGACTGCACACTACATGTTCCATCCTAAGTTGCATGCAATAACCAAAAGCATAACAACAATGAATTCTGATTCTCTGTGGGCAAGTTTGTTCAACTCCATCTCTGCAAAGTAACTTCCTTTTACTGGGAGAGAACCATGTACACCTGGTTAGGGCTGTGTGCCTAGTACAATCCCGGGTTATTGGTGTCCATGACAGAGAATTGGCAGAGATTGGCCTCGAGCCATGACCTCATCTTGGTCCACCATTCCTTGAACTTTGCTTTTGATCTGTCATATGGACCTGGGTCTGTGAAGATCTCTACCGATTGCTGCCTGCAACCTCGGGTAGCAACATATCTCCACCTTGGGGTGGCATTTCTACCCAGTTGCAGAGTCCCATGAACTCCCTTACACATTGGTCTGCTTTTTCAGCAGCCTCTGTGGTATCTTTTACTTTTTCAGCTAGAGATGCAGCTAGCCTTTCTGCATTATCCCTGTCGGTATGCAGTCATGTGATTTCGGCATTTAGCGATGCCATCATGTTCTCAATTTCTCCTACTGCGATCATTCCATCTCTGTTGAGGAAGGTGTAGGACATTATGATTGTTCTGGCTGGTCTAGGAGTTTCCTAAGTTCTGCCAGTCGTCTTTTGTAGAGCCTGAGTTCTTTTCTTTCCAAAGCTTCTGTTTCTGCCTCATTGGCTTTGAATTCTTGCCAAAGGTCATTATACTTGTTTTTCCTTTTTAAAAGGTCATTGTACTTATTTTTCCTTTTTAAAAGGTATGGATAGGGGGAGAGGGAAAATGCCAACAGTTTTATTAATAGTAGTTGACGAAGAAGAAGGGGGAAGTTGTAGGTAGCCCACATTCTACCTTTCTAAGGTGGTTGCAGGGGCGGAGGTATGGAGTAACGTAATGGGGCCTGTTTCTGAGCCTAGGTCGATCGAGTTTTTCTTTTCTCAGATCACCTTCATAAACCTGACACAGGTGTGGTATTACCAGCATGGGGGTGTGGAACCTCGGCTTCTTGATGGTTGCACTATTGGTTGCTCTTCCCAGTGAGCAACTTCTTTCTCTATCAGCTGAGCAGCTACTTCCACTCTGATGAGCTTCTTTACAATCTCCGCAGTGTCTACTCCTTGCAGAATGAGGGTGTTGTTGGGGTTTGTGTCCCTGAACTCACTTCTTGCTGGAGTACTCCTAATGTCAAATGACAGGCTTCTTCTGAAGATAACTCATGCTATCCTTTCAGCTGCTACCTCATTTGGAATGATCCTGGTTTCTTCAACTCCTGAGATGTCTCTCTCTTCTTCTTTGACCTTTGCTACCACTAGTCAATCTTCTCCTCTACTTGCAATGCCCTCAGAAGGCACACCAAGTTACTGAACTGCTGGGAATAGGGACACTACTTCTGTTAGTCCTCTATGTGATACAGTGTAGCCAAGTAAGTGTTACTTGTAAGGAGAAGAGAAGATACTACTGGTCTTGAGTAGTATTTGTATAAGAGGACAACATCATCAGCATTGATGGATCTTAAAAGTAATGATACAGCTCCAAATAGAATAGGAATTGAAATAGCTTAGCAAGCTGGAAAAGCTTGTCTTAGGAAGGATTGGAAGAGGTATGATCCAAATAACCAGAACTCTTAAGATGGGGATTCCACCTTAGAGTCTGGGGTTTATATATTGTATGTATATGTTTGTAGACTAGCTACTTATAGATATTGTACAATGATAAGGATGAATTACATGATTGGCTGATAAGCCAGAACATATCCTATTGGATGATAAGAAAGGCATGAGGCATGATATCATAGATAAGGAATAAGGAGTCTAGGCCATACATCATAGCACGTGACTGGTCACATATTGAGTCTAGGCATAGATCACATGATGGCGGTCACATGACTTTGAAGTAAAAAAATGTTCAAATCATAAGTGTCAGTGGTGAGAACATATTTCCTAATGCATAGGGTTGAGAGTTTGAATCAAGATGAAAGTGTACGATAAAATATGGCATTCATAACATTCACCTTGATTCAAATGATCAATCTCATGCATTAGGAAATATATTCTCATTACTGACATTTTATGACTTAGATATTTTCCACTCTTCAGGTCGTGTGACCAATCATGTGACCCATGATCTAGACCAGTCACAGGTTATGACATATGCTCTAGATCCTTATCTCTTATCTATGATGACATGCCTCATGCCTCTCTTATCATCCAATAGGATAAGATCTGGCTGTCCAGCCAATCATATAATTTCTCCTTATCATTGTATGATTCCCTTTCTTGTATTATACCAAAACATGTACATACACAAACATGCACAATATAAACCCCAGACTCTAAGATGGAATCCCCATCTTAAGATTTTTGGTCATGTGGATCATATCTCTTCCAATCCTCCTCTAAAGACAAGCTTTTCCAGCTTGCTAAGCTACTTCCATTTCTATTCTATTTGGAGTAGCATCAGTGCTGGATCTGATGAAAAGACTATGGAAGTGGTGACAACACCTGGGAATCTGCTAAGAATCTGCAAAATGCCCTCCCCTTGCTTAGAGCCTATAAAATCAGCAGGAAACTCACCTAGGAGGAAACCCATCCTCCTACACATGTCCTCCCCCACTGATGCCTCCTGTTACACTTTTGGTTATTGTGCAACTTAGGATGGAACACGTAGTGTGCAGTCCTTTCTGATGGCTATAGAGTGTCCTCTGTGGTGACACTAGGTCCAGTAGATGTGGGGGGTCTCAGACAAGAGGCAGCACACTCAGGTCTGGACTGCAAGCACTATGTGAATTGTGTAGATCTAGCTAGGGAATATTGTACATGGCACTGGGAATATATATACCAGCTACTAAGGCTGTGGTTATAGGAATACTTGCCCTGAAAGAGAGATAGGCTGTGGAGGACAGTGTCCATCAAGAAGGCTATAACTGCACAGATCTAGCTGCACAATGATGATCAGAAAGGCAATGAAATAAAGGCAGTTCTACTGTGCTGTGATGATCAGGAAAGCTATGAAAAGAATGATCATCAAATGATATCAAAATGATGCAGAGAAAGAATAGATGGAATTGTCCTCAAAGGAAGCGAAGATCATATCAGAATAAGAAAGGTAATCAGAGGAGTGTAAAAACATGGAAATTGTAACACTTTGATGATCAGGAAAGCTATGAAGGGAATGATCATCAAATGATATCAAAATGATGCAGAGAAAGAATAGATGGAATCATCCTCAAAGGAAGCAAAGATTATATCAGAATAGGAAAGGTAATCAGAGGAGTGCAAGGATGTGGAAATTGTAACACCTCCTCTTCAAAACCAAACAAATCAATTAGAAACTTCGACCTCTTTGCCACCAAATTTGTATCCCAATAGACTGAATCCATCTCATCCCTACTCCTTCTTCCAGTTCACTCCAGTCCCTGGCTTCCCCAGTTGCTTCCTGTTCATGCCCACTGACTCCCTATTACCCATAGAAATACCCTCTTTGTCACCATTCTTAAATGCCCAGCCTTATATACCAGACTTGTTGAACTCCCATTATTCCTGGATGGAGACTTGTTCCCCTTACTCCTCCAACTCTATCAGAAACAGTCCCTTGCCCTTATCTATAACAAAGAAAGAGCTCATGCCAACCCCTTCCCAGCACTATCCTTTGATGAAGAAATAGACTTCACTCTCCATAAAGCACGAAGTTACATCTTGCACATGCTATTTGACCAAGGATTCAATAGAGTTGTCAATGCCCTCCACAGACTCTCTATCCAGCCATAATGTTACAATTTCCACTTCCTTACACTTCTCAGACTATGCTTCCTATTCTGATATGATCTTTGCCTCCTTTAAGGACAATTCTATATATTCTTTCTCTGCCTCATTTTGATATCTTTTGATGATCACTTCCTTCATAGCTTTCCTGATCATCAATGCACAGTAGAACTGCCCTTGTTACATTGCCTTCCTAATTATCACTGTGCAGCTAGATCTGTGCAGCTATAGCCTTCTTGATGAACACTGTCCTCCACACCCTATCTCTCTTTTGGGGTGAGTATTCCTATGACCACAGCCTCTGTAGTCAGTATATATATTCCCAGTGCCATGTACAGTACTCTCCAGCTAGATCTATATAATTCACGTAGTGCCTGCAATCCAGACCTGAGTGTGCTGCTGTTACAATTTCCACTTCCTTGCACTCCTCAGACTATGCATCCTATTCTAATATGATCTTTGCCTTCTTTGAGGACGATTCCATTTACTCTTTCTCTGCCTCATTCTAATGTCTTTTGATTGTTACAAATTCCACCTCTCTACATTCATCGGATTATCTTTCCCTTTCATCAGTGGTCTTTGCCTCCTTTGAGGACAATTCTATCTATTCCTTTACTACTTCCTTTTGATGATCAGTTCCCTTCATCACTTTCCTGATCATCAGTCTGCAGTTGAACTGCCCTTCCCTATGTATAGCTTCTTTGATTATCATTGCACAGCTATATCTGTGCAGTATTGCTTTCCTGATGGACACTGCTCTCCACAGCCTACCTCTCTCTTGGGGCGAGTATTCCTATGACCACAGCCTTAGTGCTCTGTATATATATCCAGTGCCATGTACAATACTCCCCAGCTAGATCTACGCAATTCACGTAGTGCCTGCATCCAAACCTGAGTGTGCTGCCTCTTGTTTGAGACCCCTACATCTATAAGTGTCACAACAGAGGACACTCTATAGCTATTAGGAAGGACTACATACTATGTGTTCCGTCCTAAGTTGCGCACAATAACCAAAAGCATAACAAAAGATCTAGCTCTTCAATCATTCCTACCCCTGTGTAGAAGGATCGCCCACCCTGGAACTATCCTCCCTCATTCACATCCAACAACAAATCCTCAAGGAACTCTGCATCACTAAGGAACAAGCAGCCTTCCTCAAAATAAATGATGTTCTACCTGCCCATCAACTAGAACATCAATTCTTCTGTAAACTTGGAGGGTGCCCTTGGCATTACTCCTATTAGCTTGTTGCCCAACATTTCCGGATGATTTGGAGTTTCCCTATTAGATGAAGACGAGGCAAATTACAGAGAACAAGAGAGACTACAAAAGACTTCCGAGACCATCGCCCAGAACGAGAGAAGCAGAGCACCAGGAAGTTGGGACACCAACTCCTCCCCTTGCTTTGGAAGAAGACGACCATCCCTATCTCAGAACCCTCCCTTATCCACTGTACCCTCTCAACAAGAGCCAAGTGAAGTATTCCACCAGGAGAAACCTATAGAAGTGTATCATGAACCAAAGGAGACTACTGATACAATGAGTAGCTCAAGGGACACAGAATGAAGAGCTGGTCTCCCAGAACCCTTCAATGGGAAAGCAGAGACAACAGAATATTGGATCTACGCTATGGACGCGTACTTCAAAATGAACCCCACCTTATACAACGACGAACAAAAGATCTTAACAACCTTAAACAGGATGACAGAAGGTCAGGGAAGGCAGCATGCGGAAACAGAATTAAGAGACATCCACGAAGGAGTTGTCAAGGCAGAGTATTGGCAGGAATTCATCAAACAATTCCAACAAGCTTTCTCTCACAAGGAAACCGCTGCAGATGCCAGGAGCAAACTACACTCCCTAAGAATGAAAGGGACAGGGCTTGATGCAATAGACTGCTACAACACAGACTTCCGACTCCTCATGAGCAAAGCCAGGCTTTTGGATCAACCATCCCTCATCGAGTACTATATGAGGGAACTGGCTGATCACTTGGTCTACAAGATTATTGGAGAAGAAAAGGAACCAGAAACAGTAGATGGATGGATGGAGAAAGCTACAAGGCACTCCAGGCAGGATGACAGAATAAGAAGCATCAAGGAAGGAAGGATCTCTCAAAGAGACCCAGACACTATGGATGTCGATAGCATCCATACAAAGAATAGAAAGGAACGCTGGGACAAGAAAGTGAAGCAAATCAGGGAGAGAAGATGCTTCATATGCGACAAAGTTGGATGCTTCACAAAGAAACATTCAAAAGAAGGAAGGAACCCACTTCCAAAAGAACAGAGCAACCCAGCTAGAACTAGAACTCTTGAGGTCAAACAGAAAGATGAAATGTCGGAGTATCCCAAAAGACGAGGTGCTCAGAATCCTCAAACAATGCTTCAAGGATGATGAAGGAGAAACCATTGCAAGGGTAGAAACCAAAGATGTTTCATACCAGGGTTTTTAAGAAGGAGCCAAGAATTGATATCTTGCACTCCAAGCTATTCCTCTGTACTGGTATCTAATGATGAGAAATCTATATCTATGTTTCTCTGTCCACTACAAAAGGAAAAAGTGTTGAAACCACAACAGCCCTCATTGATTGTGGAGCCACTGGATTATTTATCAACCTCCACTTCGCCAAAAGAAACAACTACCCCTTGGAAAAACTCCCCAAATCACTACTTGCTGTCAATGCAGATGGATCTAACAATAAAGCAGGAATTATCCGATATAAAACTAGGCTATCCCTGTGGATCAATGGGATAGAAGAAAATCGAACCTTCCTGGTACTCCCCACCTGCAAAGAAAATATCATCCTTGGAATGACTTGCCTTCGACAACAAAATCCTATTATAAACTGGAGTGACCATTACTGGACAGGAAAAAAGACCTCGAAGAGATAGCAAGGAGGCCATTTATCAATGATACCTCCTAAGATACTTAGGGTTTCACGAAGACTACAAAACCCATACTAGGTATAACCAAAGATACGAAGTGGAGGAAGTAAGAAGAACTATCATATCTACTGTACTGGAAGCACAGAAGGAGAAAGAAGTAAAAGAATTATCCGAGGCATACAAAGAATACCAAGATGTGTTTGAGGAAGGAAAGATGGATCAACTCCCTCCCTCAAGATCCTATAATCATGCTATAAACCTAAAAGACACTTTCTCCCCAAAACGAGCCAAGGCATACCCACTATCCCTGCCTGAGCAAGAAGTGTGCAAAAAGTTTGTAAAAGAACACCTAGCCAATGGGAAAATACAGCCTTCAAAATCCCCCCAAGCTGCACCATTCTTCTTTGTTGCCAAAAAGAATGGAAAGTTGAGACCATGCCAGGACTACAGATATCTAAACAAACATACTGTCAAGAATGCCTACCCCCTCCCCCTGATCTCTGAGTTAGTAGACAAACTCAAAGGATCCACCGTCTTCACCAAACTCAACATAAGATGAGGATACAACAACATCCTTATAAAGCCTGAGAACAGATGGAAGGCTGCCTTCATCACACCAATGGGACTCTTCGAACCAACAGTTATGTTCTTTGGACTATGCAACTCTCCCGCCACCTTCTAGGCCTTCATGGACGATGCCTTCAGAGATTATATTGCTAAAGGATGGCTTATAGTTTATATGGACGACCTGGCAATACATTCTGCTGATCCTATGGTCCATATGGAACAAACTCTCAAAGTCCTGCAGCGACTCAAAGAACTAGGACTCTCTGCCAAGATAGAAAAATGCTCCTTTGATCAACCCAGCATGGACTATCTAGGACTGGTTGTATGACCAGGAGAAATAGCAATGAACCCCACCAAACTCTCTGCAATAAAAGATTGGATCAGTCCACGATCTTTCCTGGGATTCTGCAACTTCTACCGAAGATTCATCCCCAATTTCTCCCAGAAAGTACAATCAATGGTAGAACTCACCAAAAAAAAAGAACAATGGCTGTGGACAAGGAGAAGGCAGTGAGCCTTCGATGAGATGAAAGAAATCTTCTCTACCCAACCCATGCTCAAACTCCCTGATCCAACTAAACAGTACTTCGTGATGACTGACGCATCCCTCACTGCAACAGGAGGGGTGTTAATGCAAAAGGACACAAATGGAGACCTCCACCTGTGCTTCTACCAATCCTCCACCCTCTCCGAAACCGAGCAGAACTATGATATCTATGACTGAGAATTACTAGCAGTAGTCTTTGCCCTGGAAGACTGGAGACATCACCTCCTTGGAGCAACACACCCTGTCAAAATCCTCACAGATCACAAAAACCTCACCTACTTCCACACTCCTAGGAAACTAAGCAGGAGACATGCCCATTGGCAAATGTTCTTGCAGGATTTTGACCTCACATTTATCCATGTCCCTGGAACACAAATGGGACCAGCCAATGCCCTATCCTGAAAAGAAGAGGTGAACACCACGGAAGATAATAACCTGGTGACCCTCCTCTCAGATGATCTGTTCATATGATCACTTGATGTAGCCCTAAAAGAGAAGATAGACCAATCAACTGCAACTGACCCCTTTGTGCTGACGGCACTGAAAGGAATGTACCAGAATGAAATTCCTCTCCCATGTTCATTGCTTTCAGACTGGGCATACTTTGAAGGAAATCTATACTTCAAAGGATGACTCTACATCCCAGAAGACGCGCGACACTCATTGGTTTATCCATATACTCCTCCCCTGCAGGAGAACATGCTGGACAATTTCGCACACTCTCCCTTCTTGAAAAAGACTAATGGTGGCTGGGAATGGCTACCTTTATCCACAGATATATCTCTGGCTGCTCCATTTGTCAGGCCAACAAGGTCAACGCACACCCCATGACACCACCACCTATGCCCATCACATCTAATTGCACCCAGCCATTCCAACAGATCTTCGTGGATCTCATCACTGGACTGCCCCCATCTCAGGGATTTGATTCCATCATGGTCGTGGTCGACCATGGGCTTACAAAGGGGTTAATCTTCTGTCCTTGTAGCAAAGATATTGATATGACTCCAAGTAATAGAGTTTATATAAAGTAGCTTTGCAAGACTGGAAAAGCCTTGTCGTAGGAGGATTGGACTTGAGGTTTGATCCAAATGACCAAGTCTCTTAAGACGGGGATTCCACCTTAGAGCTTGGGGTTTATATAGTGTCTAACTATTATATGTACATGTTTGGTAGTAATACATAAAGGGAAATCATATGATGATAGAAAAAATTACATGATTGGCTGATAAGCCGACATACATCCTATTGGTAGATAAGAAAGACATGAGGCATGACATCATAGATAAGAGATAAGAAGTCTAGAGCATACATCATAGGCACGTGACTAGTCATGTGATGAGTCTAGGCATAGATCACGTGATGGTTGTCTCATGACTTAGAGGGCGAGAAAAAGACTAAGTCATAAATGTCAGTGATGAGAACATATTTCCTAATGCATAGGTTCGAGAGTTCGAATTAAGTGAAAAGCATACAATAAAATAAGGCATTCATAACACCACCCCCCTTCTATGGTTGAAACTCCGGATCAAACGCAACAGGTATGGTGGGTTCATCGTGGGGGTTAAATAGACTAAACATGTCAGTGAAGGCTGAGCGTGCAAGTGCCTGTGGGTTTAGTTCATGGAAGTGTGTAATCGCCTCCTGTGTGTTACGTAAGTTAGAAGCGGGTTCCCAGGTCCGTTCTTTGGCTGAGTATCCTGCCCAATGAACTAAATATTCCTTATGTCGCCCCTTCCAGCGGGCGTCGACTATATGGTCTACCTTGTACTCCACTTTGAGTTCATCTGTTACATGCACCGGGCCAGGCTCGAATATGGGTTGACCAGGTAGTCTGAATAGATAAGGTTTTATTCAGGAGATGTTAACTACCGGGTGTATAAACATAGTGTGTGGGAGTTTCAGCTCTATTGCGTTTTTCCCGACGCATCGTGTGATTTTGAATGGACCTAGCCATTTCTCTGTTAATTTACGAGACTGACGTGTCAAACGCAAGTTCTCTGTTGCGAGGAGCACCTTATCCCCGACTTGGTACTTGGGTGCTTCCGAGTGATGTTTATCTGCCTGGATCTTCATTTTATCCTGAGCCTGCTTCAGATTGGAGCGTGTGTTCTCCAATATCTTAGATATATTATTGGCAAGATCATTGGCTGCCGGAGCTTTTGATGATCCAGGTTCTATCCCCATTCGTGGTTGATAAGTCTGTGTGACTTCAAACGGGGTCTGTTGGGTTGAAGCCTGCTTCTTAGAATTATAGCTGAATTGAGCGATCGGGAGCCAGTCCGACCACTCTGTTTGCTTCTCGTGACAGAACATTCATAGGAACTGTTGGAGATCTCTGATCATCCTTTCTGTCTGCCCATCCGTTTGTGGGTGAGATGCTGTGGATAACTTAGGTTTAATTCCAAGGTGTGCGCAGAGGTCCTTCATCACTTGTGATGCGAACTGTGGGCCATGATCGGATACGATTGAGCATGGGAGTCCATGGTTGGTCCACACACGAGTTAGATAGAGCTGGGCTGTGTCTAGCACAGTAACCGACTTTGTGCAGGGGATGAATTTGACTTCTTCGCTGAATTGGTCAATGACCACTAGCACTGAGTCAAATTCGTTAGATAGGGGCAGATCTGTGATGAAATCTGCCGAGACATCTACCCAAGGAAGATGTGGGAGTTCCAGGGGTTCAAGCTTGCCAGCTGGTGGCTTATTGCCTGTCTTGGTTTGTTGGCATACATCGCATCTAGCGACATATTCCTTTACATAGGTGACCATTCCTGGCCACTCGTAGTGCCTTCTCAGAAGGGCTATTGTCTTCTCTATGCCGGGATGTCTGGCCATGGGTGTGTCATGACAACTTGTCACAACATCTCTTCATAGATCTTCATCTGGTGGGACAAAGATTCTGTTTTTGAATCATATGACCGGGCGTTCCCGATCCTCTGTATAGCCCTGTTCATAGAGCTTCTATACTTCACTCTCTTTGAGGAGGAGCATCTTATCTTGGATTCTTTGTAATAACTTATCGCCTTCATCTTGGACCAGAATGGTGGATCTGATCCGCTCTGGTGGGATCATCAAGACCTGCTTGTTGTCGTTTTCAATGCCTTCCGCATGGTCTTCTCTTCGCAATAGGGCATTGGCTTTTCCCATGGTTGAACCAGCCTTGTGGCACCACATATGGTTGAATCTGGATAAATATTGCGCCCAGCGTGCTTGTCTTCGATTCAGATCCTGACGGACCATGAACTATTGGAGATTTTGGTGGTCATTCCAGATCTCAAACTGGTTATGTGTTCCTTCTAGATAATGTCTCCATGTTTCTAGGGCTCTTATTATGCTCAGGAGTTCTTTGTTGGCGACTGGGTAGTTGTGTTCCTGATCATTCATAGAGTGGGAGTAGAAGGCAACTGGATGCCAAGCATTCTCTTTTTGGATAGATAAGACTGTGCCTGTTGCAAAGTCTGATGTGTCGCTTTCTAAGCGGAACTGATTGTCTAAATCTGGAAATGCGAGGACCAGGGCAGTCATAAACGTCTTTTTAAGCATATCAAATGCCTTTTGTTGGTTTTCGCCCCATATGAACGGGACATCTTTCTTGGTTAGGTCGTTCAACGGCCTAGCAATAGAAGCGTAGTTGGAAATGAACCGTCTGTAAAAGTTGGCTAGTCCAAGGAAGCTTCTTACTCCTTGGACGTTCTTTGGCTGCGGCCATTCCAACACTGCCTTTACTTTGGTTTCGTCCATGCGAATACCATCTTTTCCGACCATCATGCCTAAGAATTCTACTTCCATGGCATGGAATGTGCATTTCTCTGGTTTTAGGAAGAGGTCATTCTCTTCTAGGCATGCTAGCACCTTCTTTATGATTGCCTCATGCTCAGCTAGCGAGTCTGTTTTGGTAAATATCATGAGATCGTCAATGTATACCATGACGCAGTCGTTTATATTGGCAAAGATCTTATTCATCATCGCTTGAAATGTTGTGGGGGAGTTGCATAGCCCAAAGTACATGACTAAGGGTTCAAAGGCTCCTTTAAAGCATACGAAGGCTGCTTTCCATTCGTCGCCTTCCTTGATCCGCATGTTGTTGTACCCCCATCGGAGGTCCATCTTTGTAAATAACTTTGCCCCTTTTAGCTTGTCCACAAGCTGTCCGATCAACGGGAGTGGATAGTTATTCTTGACCGTGTGTTCATTTAGATAACGGTAGTCCTGTACCATCCGTTTTCGACCATCTTTCTTTGGTACGAAGAACACTGGAGAAGTCTGAGGGGACTTAGAGGGACGGATGTATCCCTTCCTTAGCTGATCATCAATGAAAGTGGAGACTTCCTCTTGTTCAGTGACAGAGAGGGGTATGATCCTTTTTTTCTTAGGTTGAAACATTTCTTTAAGGTCTACCGCGTGATTCCAAGGTTTTCTGATTGGCATCCATTCCGATTCATCTTTTGAGAAGACTTTTAATCATTTGTGGTAAGCCTTCGGTACCATTTCCTCTAGGGACTTGTTCTCCTTTTTCGGTGGTGCTTTCAGAGTTGCTCTGATGTGGTATGCCTGCCAGGCTTCTTCTTGTTCATCTGGTTCATCTGAGCAATCTTCGCACGTAACCGCTGTCTGGAGGTTTCGGCAAGATGGGGGGCATCTGGTCATTGAGACCATCCCTGTCTGCCAGTCTATATCGGGATTGTGGCATCTTAGCCACAGGTATCCTAGGATCAAAGGGAATCCGTGTAGCGTGGTTACTTCTGCCAGTACTCATTCCCTGTGACCTTCGAAATCTATAATTATATCCACAGTGTGGGTGATGTTGCCAGTGGTGTTCTTTGTTCCGTCTATGTTGAACACGGGAATTGGACGTGAGAGCTTTTTCATTTTGATCTCGTTGCGTGTTGCCCAATCCTTGTCCATGAAGATTTGGTTAGCCCCGCTGTCTAAAAGGGCTTCTACCAGAAGCAAAGTTTCTTTGGTTGACCCGATCTGTAGGTTCATTTTTATTTCCTTTTTGACTTTCAAGGATCGGATCATAAGCTCTTCGAGATCTAGCTCCTCTTGGGCTACTCTCTGGAGCATGCGCATGTCGATACCGTCCTTTCGGGTATCCCCTTCCAGGATGAGGGGGTCTTCGTCTAGGACCTCGTATCTGTCTTTAATAAGATTTAAGTAGGAGCTTTCGGCTAACTCCCTGCCTTTACCTCCGTTGCAAGCGACTTTGGGATCCTCGGCGTGAAATCCTTCTAGTACTTTAAATCTATTTGCGGCCTGAGTTCCTGGACTACTCAGGTCACCTTTTCTTTTCCCTTGCCCTTTCCTTTTCCAGCAAAGTGGGCACATATTTGGGCATATGACATACCCTTTAGGTCATCCAGTGACCCGTCCTCCTTTTCTTTGGCTATCCCCATTTCTTCCCATGAGGTGGCGCTGGTTTTTTCCTTGTTGGCCACCCGGGCCTGTCAACTGGCTTTTGAGCAGGTAGTCTTGTGATCCCCTTGCCATTTGCATTCGTCGCATTTGGGCTTGGGGTTGTGGCAGTCTTTTGCCATGTGCCTGTTCTTTCCACAGGCAAAGCATTTTCCTCCACTGCTCGAGGAGGTGGTGTTTACCTTTCGGTCACCGCCCTTCTTTTCCTTTTTATCCCCGAACTGTGTGTACGGGGCTTGAGAAGACATCTGGTATGCTTCTTGATTGCTTCCAATCTCCTGGATCGTCCGCATGGTGGTCACGAGGTCCTGCCCTCTTCAACCCATCCGGAACATCTCCTTCTTTATTTCTTCCGAAATGTTTTGTTCCAGAAGATAGATGGCATGTCTTGAGTCGCACCCTGATTGCCAGGCCAAGGTGTGGAACTTGGCAAGGAATGTGTAGACATCCTCCTTTCCTTGTTTGTATTTATTGAGCTGTATCATAGCCCAATCTTTCTGCAGGACCGGCCTGAAGAGTGTCTCAATGTTGGAACATAGCTTGTCCCACACAATGAGTTCTGATTCTCCGTGGGCGAGCTTGTTCAGCTCTATTTCCGCGAAGTAACTTCCTTTTACTCCCTTAAGGCGGGAGAGAACTGTGTATGCCCTGTTCGGGCCGTGTGCCAAGTACAACCCTGGGTTGTTTGTGTCCTTGACCGAGAACTGGCGGGGGTTGGCTTCGAGCCAAGACCTCATCTTTGTCCACCATTCCTCAAACTTTGCTTTGGACCCATCGTATGGTCCTGGATCTGCGAAGATCTCTACCCGATTGCTGCCTGCAATCTCGGGTAAAGCCACATCTCCTCCTTGGGGTGGCATTCCTGCCCAGTTGTGGAGTCCCATGAACTCCCTTATTCGTTGGTCCGCTTCTTCGGCGGCCTCCGTGGCTTCTCTTACTTTTCAGCTAGAGCCTTTCTGCGCTATCCCTGTTGGTGCGCAGTCTCGTGATTTCGGCATTTAGCGATGCCATCGCATTCTCTATTTCCCCAATGGCAACTGTGCCATCTTGGTTGAGGAAGGCATAGGACATGGCTGGTCTAGGAGCTTCCTAAGTTCCGCCACACATCTTTTGTAGAGTCTGAGTTCTTTTCTTTCCCAGCTCTCTATCTTTGCCTCGTCGGCTTTGTATTCTTGCTGGAGGTCGTCGTACTTTGTTTTCCTTTTCAAAAGGAATGGGTAGGGGGAGAGGGAAAATGCGGACAGTTTTTATTAATAATAGTCCACAAAGGAGAAGGGGGAGGTCGTAGGTAATCCACGTTCGACCTTTCTAAGGCAATTGCGGGGGCGGAGATATGGAGTAATGTAATTAGGCCCGTTGCGGAGCCTGGGACGGTCAAGTCTTTCCTTTCTCGGATCTGCCTCGTAAACCCGATGTGGACATGATATTATCGGCACGGGGGTGTGGAACCTTGGCTTCTTGATGGTTCTCACTCTTGGTTGCACTTCCCAGTGTGCGACTTCCTCTTCTATCAGCTGAGCGGCTACTTCCACTCTGATGAGCTCCCTTACGATCTCTGCGGTGTCTACTTCTCGTGGGATGAGGGTGTCGTTGGGGTCTGCATCCCCGAACTCACTCCTAGCTGGAGTGCTTCTTATGTCGAATGACGGGCTCCGCCCGAAGATCAACCACACTATCCTCTCAGCTGCTACCTCATCTGGGATGATCCCGGCTTCCCTATCTCCAGGGATCTCTTCCTCTACTTCTTTGACCTTTACTACCACCGGTCGATCTTCTCCTCGGCTTGCGATGCCCTCAAAAGGCGCACCGAGCTGCTGTGCTGCTGGGGATATGGACACTACTTTGATTAGTCCTATATGCGATACAGCAAAGCCAAGTAGTTCATTACTTGTGAGAAGGGGGGGAGATACTACTGGTCTTGAGTAGTATTTTTTTCAAGCGAGACGGCGTAGTCGGGCTTGATGGATCTTAAGAGAAGTGATACGACTCCAAGTAATAGAGTTTATATAAAGTAGCTTTGCAAGACTGGAAAAGCCTTGTCGTAGGAGGATTGGACTTGAGGTTTGACCCAAATGACCAAGTCTTTTAAAATGGTGATTCCACCTTAGAGCTTGGGGTTTATATAGTGTCTAATTATTATATGTACATGTTTGGTAGTAATACATAAAGGGAAATCATACAATGATAAGAAAGAATTACATGATTGGCTGATAAGCCGACATACATCCTATTGGTAGATAAGAAAGACATGAGGCATGACATCATAGATAAGAGATAAGAAGTCTAGAGCATACATCATAGGCACGTGACTAGTCATGTG
>JBBPST010000213.1:0-17612 GCA_038093715.1 Austroboletus cf. mucosus | reverse complement strand
TACATACTCTTGACTACATTTTACTCCCTGGGGTCATGTGATGTCGTCCAATAGTGGTGAAGATAATGCCACTTCAAGACAATCATGTCATTGCAACAATTTTGTTGCCACTATTATGGATATCATAAACTAGTATGAAATTGGCCTCAATAACCTCCTGAATCCTCCTTGGCATGCTTTCAATCAATCTTTGACACTCTCCCACCTCAATCTTCTCCCACTTCACTTGTACTCTCTTCCAAAGTTTAATAATTCCATTTGCTTGCTCTGAATACTCTTCTAGCTTTCTTTTGAGAAGAAACCAGAGATGTTCTATAGGGTTAAGATATGGAGACTGAGCTGGCCATACCATGACCTTAAACCCATGCTCAGCAAACCATTCCTTGGCCCTTTTACTTGTGTGCTTGGGGTCATTTGTTGGAATGACCAGAGGGATGGCTGGCTAACGAATGGAGTGAGACTCCAGTTGAATGTATACGAGACTAGGTAAATACCTAAGGAATGGAGTGAGACTACTCTGGGTAAGTAAATGTAGTATAAATGAGTGTAATGAGTATCTTACCTCCAGTCGAATGTATACAAGACTGGAGGGAAAGGAACAGAGAATGGATATGACATGGCATGCCAGGTGCAGCAGTTCCGAAAAAGGAAATGTAGCTAAAGTAGTGTAGTAAGACTATCTAAATGAAAGGGCTGAATCTCCAACATACCCCCTCAAACCATCATAAATGGAGGGTCTGTTGGATATTTCATCTGGAGTGACTTCAAGTGTGCACAAGGTGGTCGACGTGTTTCCAAGAGCGGTAGGTGCAGACGATATCCAGGATGTCCGAAAAAGGAAAGTTAGATAAGAATGAAATAATTAACAATGCTCAGTCTGATCTTCAACAACACCCTCAGGTTGGTCACAACGTGCGAATCTATTGACAAGTTTCTTGATGTCACCGCACACAAGTGGTTTGGTGAGTCCATCCGCAGGCATCTCAGCTGTCAGGGTATGGGCGACAGCAAGAGTCCCCTTCTCGACCTGTTCATGCACAGCATAATACTGCACACTGATGTGCTGAGTGCACAGGTGGAGTTAGGGCCTCCTCGGTGAGTCTGATTACTCTGGTGTTCTCCACAAGCAACTGAGTGGTTGGCAATACATCTTCAGGAGTGGTCGGTCGACAGTAGTGCAGAATGCAGTGTCTGGTGGGGCATGTTTGAGCTGCCCAATGTGGTTTGATCGTGTGCAGGGTGCAGGTGATACCAATCTGGGAGCTGTAGCATGCATCCAATGACAAGCTTCTCAACACCATCATGTGCAGGAGGTTTGGTGAGTCCAGAGTGGAGCTGGGCCTCCTTGGTGAGTGCAATTGTCATCGATCAAAGAGTTTGTGCTGCAATTGTCAGGCAAGCGAGGAAGTAAGTGTAGTAGGTTGAGCTACTGTAGGGTGACTCAAGTAGTTGAAATGGGCTACAATGGTCATTTTGGAGTGGAATCTGGTGGTAAATGGAAGAATGGTGGTTGGATTGATATGTCCTTGTCACCCCCTCAATCCAAGCATTATTCAGGATGGTGGATTTGCACACCCCCTTGCTCATTGGGTGAATTTGAATGAACATGGTGCCAGAATAGGATGGGATCCTGTGTGCCTTATGATGATCGATTATCGTGGGGTATTCCTCTCAGCGGTTGGTATCTCCAAAGAAATTTCATCGGCAAGTTTGGTATTCTGGTATTTTCCCCCTTGATGGGTCGTGCTCGAGGGCATTTGTAAAATCCTTATTTACCCCTGGGATGGGTCACACTCAAGATGAGGTGCTATGGGCCAGTATTAATGCCCCTGAATGAGTAGTGCTCAAAAGCATCTATAGAGTTTATATATTCCCTGGAGATTGGGTCATGCTTTGAGCATCTGTGCCAGTACTATTACCCCTGGATGGGTTGCCCAATGGCCGGTATTCTCCCCCCCCAAAGGGTCATGCTTGAGGCACAGTAAAGTCCATATACCCCCCAGTTGGGTCACATTCAAAGTGCTGTAATCCAGTATCAAGACCCCTGGATGGGTCATAGGGTCCGTATATTCCCCTGGAGATTGGGTTGCACTTGAAGCATCAGTAGCCAGTATTAGTACCCCTGGATGGATTGCCCAATGACTGGTATTCTCTCCCCCAAAGGGTCATGCTCAAGGCACAGTGACCAGTACTAGGATCCCTGGATGAATCATGGAGTCCATATATCCCCATGTTGGGTCGCATTCAGAGTGCTGTGATCCAGTATTGAGAGAGACCCCTGGATGGGTCATAGGATCTGTATATTCCTCCAGAGATTGGGTTGCACTTAGAGCGCTGTGATCCAGTATCAAGACCCCTGGATTGGTCATAGGGTCTATATATTCCCCCGGAGATTGGGTTGCACTTGGAGTGTCAGTGCCAGTACTAGTACCCCTGGATGGGTAGCACACAAGGCGTCTTGAGTCCAGATTGTCCCCTGGATGGGTCACAATGGTTGACATGGATGTACCGTGCATCTGTTGGCATCATGGTTGGGTCACCATTGGTGTATAGGGCTGCTCATCGGGGTCGCAAGGCTGATGCCATTAGTTTTGTGGTTCATGGCAGTTTCGCCTGATCTCATGCTGTGGCTCTCTGCTCATTGATCTTTCTGGATATCTCGTGCCTCTTTTCACCTCAGTTGGCTTCCTCGTCATCTTATATGGCCTGCGACAGGTCCATTGGCATTGATTGTTACAATTTCCACTTCTATGCACTCCTCAGACTACGCTTCCTATTCAGATATGATCTTTGCCTCCTTTGAGGACGATTCCATTTACTCTTTCTCTGCCTCATTCTGATATCTTTTGATGATCATTTCCTCATAGCTTTCCTGATCATCAAATGTGCAGTAGAACTGCCTTAGTTACATTGCCTTCCTGATTATCACTGCGCAGCTAGATCTGTGCGGCCATAGCCTTTCTGATGAACACTGTCCTCCACCACCCATCTCTCTTTCGGAGCAAGTATTGACCACAGCCTTTGTAGTCAGTATATATATTCCTAGTGTCATGTACAATACTCCTCAGCTAGATCTACGCAATTCATGTAGTACCTGCATCCAAATCTGAGTGTGCTGCCTCTTGTTTGAGACCCCTACATCTATTGGACTTAGTACACTCTATAGCTATCAGGAAGGACTACACACTACATGTTCCATCCTAAGTTATGCGCAATAATCAAAAGCGTAATATTGATGGCCTGGTGCATGTCGTGTTTGGGTTTGCAATGTTGATGGTTTTGTTGCTGGTCTGCTGTATGGTGACTCTTACAGATCTCATCATGATGGGTCTCCATGTTTGAGTAGTCCTGGTGAGCTCATATGGCTGGAATTGCTTTGTCAGCTCTGATGGGTCTCATCTGGGGTGAATAATCTAGTGGTTATGTCAATCAAGTCATTGGATCTCGTCAAAATGGTCTGGTTCTCTCTGCATATGGACGGATGTTGCATCTGGGCATGGCTCGCTGGTGTTGTGGCTCTCTCATTGCCTGCACTGGTGTCATCTCTGGTGATGGACTGAATGAGTGCGTCCTTGTGGCGCGCTCAGCATGAATTGCATCACGTTGGCACTTTTGTGGGATCATCTCTGTTGTCTGTATGTGACGTGTTTTATCTGCATCACGGCTGCATGACTTCATCAGAGTGGCTGCGAGTGGTTTGGGTGCTTAGATAGTCAGCTGCCCTACTGCAGCTCGTCTTGAATGAATGTTGGACTTGTGCGGTGTTTGGCAGTCATAGCATGTAGTTTGAGTGACTGTGCCCTACTTGAACTTGTCCGTGCATGCCGCAGGTCCATTGAGGTGGGCCACTGAGTCCCATTGGGGTTACCGCACTATGTGGGGCTCATAACCTGTTGGAACGACTGGAGGGGCAGCTGGCTAATGAATGGAGTGAAACTCCAGTCAAATGTATACGAGACTAGGTAAATACCTAAGGAATGGAGTGAGACTACTCCAGGTAAGTAAATGTAATTTGGAGTTTTATAAAAGTACTCCAGGGTTTCTTGAAGTTCATCCTTCACAACCTGTAGATAGAGATCAGTATCCATCCTACCATCAATCTTGCATGTCATTCCAACCCCTTCCCATGTCATACAACCCCATATCATAAGAGAATCTTCTCCAAACTTTACTGCTCCCTGTACCAATCTGTTACTGAGGCCTTCTTCTGTTTTTTTCCATGCCCAACTCTTGCCATATGTCCCAATATGATGGATCTTGGTTTCATCTGACCATATTACTTGCTTCCAATCCTCTATAGTTCAATGTTGATGACTCTCTGCAAAGTCCAATCTAGCTCTCTTGTAAGTAAAAGTAAAACAAGGACATTTTTTTGTCACCACTGCCTTCATGCCTGCTTTCTTCAAGTGTGAACAAACAGTCTGAGGAGATATAGTGTGGTTCTTGATATCCTGAAGAGTTTTGGTAACTTGAACAGTGTTTTCAGCCCTTCCAATTCCAATAAAATAAATAGCATGATATATATTAGCAGGGATAACGAGAGTAGGGCAACCACCAGAGGACTTGGGCAAGTCAGGATGAAGTTTAGAGTGAATTATACTGATGGTGGAGTAGTGGACACCAGTAGATTCAGATATTTGGCAAGTGAATTGACCAATATTTAGGAAAGAAATAACTTGATTGGTTTGAAAAGCAGAAAGAGATTTCATGATAGTGAAAGTGGATTGAGAGTGGCATTTTGGTGTATTTGTGTTGTATTGAAGCTATTATAGGTCACATGACCCATTTCTTACATCAGAATCCATCCAAACATATCAATTTCATACTTTATTAAATAGGCAACAAAACTATTGCAATAACATGATTGTCTTGAAGTGGCATTATCTTCACAGGCATTAGACAAATCACATGCCTCCAGAGAGTAAAACGTAGCCAAGAGTATGTACATTATGTGTTCTCGCCAAAGCTATATGAAATTCCCACAGGTAATTGCAGTGCACTTCACACACTATATTAGGGTTAAACATTGCAACAGTTTTGTTGCTTAGTGTAACTCCTTGCCCACCAACCTATACAGGTCTTCATTGTCTAAGCCCATAAAGTCGGGGGGTGTGACTGCAGAGTATAGCAAGAGACGAGGCAGAAAACTGCATAGCAAAGACAAGCAATAAGTCTAGCTGAAGATAAGGGATCTGTATTCAGAGCCAAAACACAGAAGGTAGCTTCAGCAAGGTTGAATAGAAGGGGATCCAAATCATAGACCATAAAGTAAAGTGATAGACTGGTTGACCAGGCTATGGTAACTTGATCGACCCAGAAGACCAAATAAGCAGCAAGATGCCAGTGAGTCTCCCCCCCTGGAAGGTTTTGATGATGGCCTCCTGGACATCATAATTCTCCTGGGAGTGGTAGGGGGGGATGTGGATATGCCGAATACTATACCAGTCAGCAAAGACATTGAGGGCCTGAACAAAAGCAGGGGCATTCTAATTGATGAATCTGCAATTCTCTCTGGCCATGGCCTTAGGAGACCAGGGTAGGTGTGGGAAGTCCGGAGTTAGATCTGGACTATCGGAAAGACAAGTAAAAGACAGAGATAAAACTAAAAGACAAAGGAATAATAGTAGAGGGAGTTATAACAGGTATGGTGCATGATAACAAGTTGTTACACTTTTGGTTATTGTGTAACTTAGGACGGAACATGCAGTGTGCAGTCCTTCCTGATAGCTATAGAGTGTCCTCTGTGGTGACACTAGGTCCAATAGATGTGGGAGTCTCAGACAAGAGGCAGTGCACTCAGGTCTGGATTGCAAGCACTATATGAATTATGTAGATCTAGCTGGGGAATACTGTACATGGCACTGGGAATATATATACTGACTACAGAGGCTGTGGTCATAGGAATACTTGCCCCGAAAGAGAGATAGGCTGTGGAGAATAGTGTTCATCAAAAGGGCTATAGCTGCACAGATCTAGCTGCACAATGATAATCAGAAAGGCAATGAGACAAAGACAGTTCTACTGTGCATTGATGATCAGGAAGGCTATGACGGAAGTGATCATCAAAAGACATCAAAATGAGGCAGAGAAAGAATATATAGAATCATCCTCAAAGGAGGCAAAGATCATATTAGAATAGAAAGCATAGTCTGAGGAGTGCAAAGAAGTGGAAATTGTAACACAAGTAGGTGGGGGGATGACATGGAAGACCGGTCAAAATCTGAGTCGGAGGACTAGAGTAAGAAGTGGGTGTGGAGAAAGGAAAGGTGCAATCATTTAAATGTGTAATCGGAAAGAAATAACATTTGTTCAGCTGGTCCTTAACGACATTCTGCTCTGGAGGATCATTGCCAGAGATTAGATGACAGGATAGGCTATCGGACCTGGATATGTGTGGAAAGTCCAGAGCTAGGTCTGAAATGTCAAAGAAGAAGCCAGGTAAAAGATTCGCTAAGGAAGAAGAAAAGAAAAAGATGGAGAGAAGACAAAGGGATGGGGGAATTATAGTGGAGGGAGTTATAATAGATATGGCATGTGATGACAAATAGGTAGGAGAATGACATGGAAGACTGGTTGAAGTCCGAGTCAGAGAACCAGAGTAGGAAGTAGATGTAGAGGAATAAAAAGTGCAATCATTTAAATGTGTAATCAAGAAGGAATGAGATTTGTCAAGTTGATTGTCAATGTTGTTCTGCTCTGGAGGATCTGCCCTGGAGGGTGGACAAGTGATAGTGTCAAAATCTCTTCCTGAGAGCTCATTTACCTGTACAACATTGATCACCACTGGAATACGCTTCATTATTGATGAGTCCCAAAACTGTTTCCGGACTTCTGGAGCTACTGAGATCAGCTCCCTGAAAGGGATCGGAACTGTAGTCTCCAGATCTCAGTCCAAAATCTTCTTTGGTGCAGCATCATCCTTTAGTAGAAAAGAGTATCAGAGCTGACCAGTTGGAGGGGCTATGGCCAGGTAGGCCAGGTTGGTGTTGAGTGCTGATGTAGGTGGTGTTGGTGGTGTAATCTTGGATGCTGATGGGGTTGGTATCATCGGTCTTGTTGGCACTGGTGTCAAAGTCCGAGTTTCTGTGTTTTCTGGAATAGCAATCTCTTCCACAGTAGGAGACTGATGTCTAGGGCATCCAAACTTGCAAGACAGCACATCAATGCCATCAAACCGGACTCATTTGCCCTTTTCCTTGGCTCAGTCTGCCTGGAAGTTAGCCCATGCATGTGATAAATAAGTCCAGAAGTCCGGATTATTCAAGTCCAGACTCCCATTATCATCTATATCATTCCATGAATCTATCTCTGGAGTTGTTAAGATCAAAGGGTCAATATCTAGGATAGCATCAGTTTCTGGATAAGAAAGAGAAATAATGCCTGCAGTGACAGTCAGAGCTGCAGCTTGAGTGGTCTGCAGCACCACTTGGTCCAAGCAGTCCCTCAGGCATCAGGTCCTGGGAATATGTGGAATTTGCTTCCCATCAAGGAGATGAAACAACTCAAAAACCCAATAGTCTTGTGACTAGAGGACTCTCGGCTCAGAGGGTAGTGGGAATGAGGGAAACCCGAGAACAAGTAAACTGGGGATCCAGTCTACTGCCTGAGGGTTTATATACTACCCTACATGTTTGTGTAAATACCATAAAGGGAAATTGTACAATGATAAGAAAAAATTACATGATTGGTAGATAACATGAATCATATTCAATTGGTTGATAAGCATATAACATCATTGATAAAAGATAAGGGTCTAGCCCTCATGCATAAGCATAATTGTGTAAAGAGAGTCATGTGAGAAGTCATGTGACAAGGGTCATGTGATATGGAAAGTGGACATACGACAAGTCCATTTATCTTGTGGTGGGAAGGTATTCCCTTAGATAGAAGGTCTAGTATTCAAATCAAGTTAAGGTAGAAGAAATAAAGCATAGGAAAAGAGTGTTTGTAACAGGAGGTATATCTGACCATCTGTGCCTTGGGATGCCTTTCTTGATTGGAGATATCCATCTACATGGGGGCAGCTATTCATGAAGTAAGAGGAGTCACCACAAAATGCATATTCCCTTGGTCTAGAAGACCATTGCATATTTACCTGCTTCTGCTTGATGATTGGAGTACTGGCTGTCACAGGGGATGAAACAGGCTGTGGGACCTGGACAGCTGGCATAGGCAAGGCCCAGGTTGGGTAGTATGGCATACCCAACTGAGCAATACCTGTAGCATTTAGGGGTTGGAGTGCTAATCCTGTGAGTAAAATCATAGAATAGGAATCTGCAGGGTGATGAGTAGTTTTTGTGATTGTTACGCTTGGCCTGAGTAAGGCCAAGTGTAGCCGCAAAGATGGTCAAGGGTTCGAAGGAGCTACAGATCTGTGTGGACTCTTATAGGTTCAAAGGGGTGACATAGTTCCATATGGACACTTGACGTTATTCAAAGGCAAGTCAGGGATCCTGGAGGGACTCTTACTGACAGTCAAGGGGAGTAGCAGGAGATGCCTGCTGGATCAAGAGAGCATCCACTCAAGAGGACTAAGGGACAAAGGACAATTGATGTAGGAAGTAGATTGTGGAGGTCAAAGTTAAGGAATACATCAAGGGTATCTAAGGTTTATATGGAAAGGAAACAAGTTAAGGGTAGGTTGAAATGAAGAAGATATGCCAGCAATGGAATGCGATGGAATAGTGAAGAAGTGGACATATTACAGATGATAGGTAAGCATGCATGAGTAATGCATGAGTAAGAAAAAGGAGATGCATCAGCATCTTGGTAATATAATCATAGACAAGTCATACTAAATAGGTAAGTGAGAATAACAAAGCAATAAGGTGGGAAGAAAAGAAATAGGGGTCTGTTAAGTCATAACAGTGATTAACAAATGTTGTTAGACTGTGTTGGACAAGTCTGATGGAAGTTTGGTCATAAATAGTGCATCACAGTCAAGGTCCGAAAGCTTCTTGTTGATGAGGAGGGGCTTGGAAACCTTCTGGAACTTGCACTAATATTCCCCCAGGTCCTCCAGAGTACGCATTGGTTTAACCTGGTAATTCTGGACTAGATACTGGATGTCAGCACAACAGTATTGGTTAGTCCCTTTGCAACCGGGGTAAAAATTCATAATAGCCTTGGTGAACTCCTCCCAGCTTGCTGGAGCAGCTGTGGCTTCATCGAGAAGCTCCCATACTTCGGACTCTTCAAGATCTGCATATCAAATGGAAGCCCAAATCATCTGTGCATCAGTAATGCCAGCAGCAGTGCCAAGCTCCTCAACATCTTCCAGGAATCTGGGGAGCAAGGACAGAGTTTTGCCATTGAATTTCAGAGCATTTGGAGTATTCCAGAGCAGCATCTTAACAGGGTTGGCCATAGGTGTAGATAGCTTTGGTGAAGGCAGAGCTGGAGAGCAATGCTGAGCGATATATGCTGGAGGTGGTGAAGGTGCAGATGGAGTGATAGAAGTCCAGTCAGAATTGGTGTTGATCAAGGAAGTCTGGAAAGTGTTCGATGGTAGGTGAGGGGTGAAGTAGGAATGGGAGAGATGCTGGTGGGGAAGATGATCTCCATGTTAGAGGTGATGGGGATTCTCTTCCAGACCCTGAGTTATTCCTCTCCTGCCTAGAAACACCAGGAGTGGAATGTATGAATGCTTTGGGAATCAGCCTTCTGAAGCTCAGTTTTGGAATGTCAGAAGCAATAATAGGCTCCAGTGGCTGTGTGTTGATCAACAGAAGTGAGGAACTGAAATGAGATGCCAGAGATGCCAGCCAATTGGGATGACAGGCTTCTTTGGCCTCTATAATAGGATCTTCTTCCAATAGCAGGAGATCACCAAAAGAGGAGATCTCAAGGAGGCTGGGATGGTTGTATCATGTGTTGCGAGGTGATACTGATATCAGGATGTTGGAGCTGTCAGAGATGTCAAGATTCCAAAACTCTGCAAGTAATTTTTTGATTTCAAGGTGATGAGGTATTGGCCAAAGACTTCGTCTGGAACCCTTGTTGGAGTCCCTTGCAGTGGGCTCCAGTTTTAAAGACAGAAAGGTGGGTGAGTGGACTTGGTACCAGGTATCCTGATAGTCCTGATGTTACGACTTAATGAACCCCTATTTCTTTTCTTCCCACCTTCCTGCTTTGTCATCCCCGCTTACCTATTTAGTATGACTCACATACAGTTGTATTACCAAGACGCTGACGGGTCCCTCTTTCTTACTCATGCATTACTCATGCATGCTTACTTACCATCCATAATATGTCTGCTTCTTCGCGATTCCATCGCATTCTATTGCTGACATATCTTCTCCATTCCAACCTACCCTTAACTTGGTTCCCCTCTATATAAACCCTAGATTATCCCTTAACTTTGACCTCTGCAATCTACCTCCTACATTGATTGTCTTTGGTCCCTCAGTTCTCACCCTACTGTTGAGTGGGTGCTCCCTTGATTCCCCTTGAACCAGCAGGCATCTCCTGCTGCTCCCTTGACTGTCAGTGAGAGTCCCTTCGGGATCCCTGACTTGCCCTTGAGCGACATCGAGTGTCCATACAGAACCACATCCTCCCTTTGAACCTACGAGAGTCCTCATGGATCCGTAGCTCCCTTGAACCCTTGACCACCTTTTGCGGCTACTCTTGACCTTACCCAGGCCAAGCGTAACAAAAGGTCAAAGTTACTCTTGATCGGCTACCATCACGTATCGCCACCATTTCGCACAGACACCCCCAGAACCCTAGACCCTGTATCGATAACCAATCATACAGGGAACCATCACCTGAACCCACCGACATCTCTGACTCGGAAGAACACCCTGCCACTGATTCTCTTGACGAGGATATCCTGATCCCAGGTCCATCTCATGACCTCGATCTTGCACATCACCTAGCACATAGCTTGAACATCCCTAGACCTCTGACCCCACCGTCCCCACCCACCATCACTTGACCCCAACCTCCATTTGGGTTTCCACCAGCTATGTCTGGAAGTACCACCACCAAGCTTGCTGAGCTCAGAATTGCCTCCTCCTCCGCTTTTGATGGATCATTCTCAAAAGCCAAAGCCTGGCTCGAAACAGTCCAAACCTACCTGATCATCAATGAACATATTTACACCTCTGATGCGAAGAAGGTTATCTTTGCCCTCTCCTTCATGACAGAAGGTTCTGCACAATTATGGGCTGCTCTCTACCACAGCAAATGTCTCTCGACCTCTCCCCCTACCTTTGGGACGATAGAGGATTTCATCAAGGCATTCAATGCCAACTTCAAACACCAGGAGTCTCGGAACAATGCCATCATCTGGCTCCAGACACATTAGGCTTCCAAGGAAGCAAAGGAAACTTGGGGAGCGGCGCTCCTCAGGTACAACTCCCAATTCCAAAACAACGTCCAACTCTCTGCCATCATCGACAAGCAAGTCCTAATCTTGTGCTATCGAGCAGGTCTCCCCACTCGCCTCATGGAACACATATTGTCCATGGAAACCGTACCCACCACCATCGCCAAGTGGTACGAAAAGGTGATCTTATTTCAGAATCAGTGGGACCTGGCCAAGGATGTTGCCAACCAACGATGACACCCCCTCCCCTACCGACACTTCTCCACCTCAAACATGCCCAAAGAGTGTGACCCCAATGCCATGGACGTAGATTCCATCTCTCGTCCCTCTCGACTCACTGATGAAGAGCGTGAACACTGCTTCAAAGAAGGCCTCTGCTTCCGCTGTAGGCAGAAGGGACACTGCACCAACTTGTGTCCGACCTTCTCAACCACCCAACCCAAGAAATGGACGAAAGTCCAAGAGATCACCAAAGACGAGGAAGTCGATCTGGAAGTCAACCAAGTCAACTTCTCCAAGGATTTTTGAAATGGAGCCCTCAATCAACGCGAGAAGCTCCTAGACAATATGCTGCTGTAACCATACTTACTATTCCCAATACGATGCTGATTCCTCTTCAACTCATCGTACCCTTGCGCATATTGAAAACCGTCAACACCACTGCTCTCATCAATAGTGGAGCAGATGTTTCCTGCATAGACTGGGCTTTTGTAAAGAAGCACCAACTCCCCACCACCCGACTTTCCTCTCCTCTCCGCATCACCAATGTCAACGAACAACTCACCACCAAAGGAGGCATTCATTTCACCTCTGAGCTCTTCATCTCCGTCCAAGGACTTGCCCACAAAGTCACACTCTATGTGATGGACTGTGGCCATCAAAACGTCATTCTAGGGCTCCCCTGGCTCAAGGATGTCAACCCCTCCATCAACTGGTCTGCCCAGACCATTTCTATCGAAGAGTCCACTGACCAATCCAAAGAGCTCAACTCTCTCCATAATGAGGATCTCCGACACTTTGAAACTCGTTTCCAATAGTACCGACCCTCCCCACAACCCCCCAACATGTCAATGTCGACTCTGTCCATGACGCTCAACTCTACGAGTACCTTGATTACGAACCAGAACGAGACTATCTGATTCATGCCATCATTAACCAAAAACTCCACCGCATCATGTGGATAGGATCCCGACATATTCCCCTGGGCAACCCTTGAATTGCCAAACTCACCACTGCCACAGAACTCGCCATGGCAGCAAAATTCGCCAAACCCAAGACCACTCTACCCCCAGAGTACTCTGATTATGCTTTGGTCTTCTCTAAAGAAGCCACTGAACACATACCCCCCTCTCAACCCTATGACCATGAAATCAATCTGGATGACTCATTCTCCCCGAAAGTTGGAAAGATCTACCCCCTCTCCCCAGATGAGAGAACTGCTACTGAGGCGTTCCTCGACGAGAACCTCAAAAGTGGAAAGATCCGTCCCTTGAATTCCCCCCAAGCCTTCCCCTTTTTTTTTGTCAAAAAGAAGGACGGCGGCCTCCATCCATGCCAGGACTATCGCTACATCAACGAACATACTGTCCATGATGCATACCCTCTCCCCCTCGTCTCTGACCTCATCGACAAGCTCAAAGATGCCAAACTCTTTACCAAGTTTGATGTCCGATGGAGATACAACAATGTATGTATCAAGGATGGCCACCAATGGAAGGCAGCCTTCATCACCCACAAAGGCCTCTTCGAACCGACCGTCATGTTCTTCAGTCTCACCAACTCTCCCACCACCTTCCAGCGGTTTATGAACAATTCCTTCCGCAATATGATCACTGAAGGCTGGCTCGTCATTTACATGGACAACCTCCTCATCTTCTCCCCTGATGAAAAGACATACACTGAACAGACGAAGCACGTCCTCCAACGAATGAAGGAACTCGACCTTCACCTCAAACTTGAGAAATGCAAGTTCACCTCCCCTGAAGTCGAATACCTGGGTATGATCATCAAACCCGGTCAGCTTGCCATGGACCCCATCAAGCTCGACGGCATCGCATCCTGGCCTACTCCCCAGAAACTCAGAGATGTTCAATCTTTCCTCGGATTTGCAAATTTCTACCGATGCTTCATCCCTGACTACTCCCGCATTGCCCGACCCCTCATAGACCTTACAAAGAAAACCTCCCCCTGGCAGTGGAGTGACTCTTGTCAGATATCGTTTGACAACTTGAAATCACTCTTCCTCTCAAAACCTGTCCTCCGACTCCCTGACCTCTCTGCCCCATTTGCCATTGCCACCGATGCCTCTAAGTTCGCCACTGGAGCGATCCTCCTTCAAACCGACACCAATGGTGATTGGCACCTGTGTTCCTACCTCTCCAATTCCCTCTCCCTCGCAGAACAGAACTATGATATCTATGATTGCAAACTCCTCGCAATCATCTGAGCCCTGAAAGCCTGGAGACACTATCTCCATGGCGCCTCCCACCCAATCCAGGTCTTCACTGACCATAAAAACCTGACCTACTTTCGGTCAGCTCAAACTTTGAACCGCCGACAAGCTCGTTGGCTCCTTGACCTCGCCGACTTCAATCTCACCATGGTACATGTACCTGGAAAGAATCTTGCAGGCCCCGATGCCCTCTCTCGCCACCCTGACCTTGTTCCCTCAGAAGGGAATAACGACGGAGTCATACTCCTCCCTCCCTCCTTCTTTATTCGATCCATCAACCTCACCCTCCACGACCTCATCGCTTCTCACTCCAAGGATGACTCTATTGTCACCAAAATACTCCAATCCCTTGATGGAATGATTCCCCCTGCATTCCGATCTCGACTCTCCAACTGGCAATTCACCGCCAGTATCCTCACTTACCAAGGACATGCCTATGTTCCCACCGATGACACCCTTCGACGCTCCATCCTCCAATGCTGCCATGACCACTCTACAGCAAGCCATCCTGGATATCTCAAAACCCGTCAGCTTGTCGCTGCTGAATTTTGGTGGCCCAGTTTAGTGCAATATGTATGCAAATACGTCGAAGGTTGTGCCTCTTGTCAATAGAACAAAGCCAACACACACCCTACAGTATCCCCCCTCACCCCCATTAAATCAACCTGCACCCGGCCCTTCCAACAAATCTCTTGCGATCTAATCACCGACCTTCCCCCCTTCTCAGGCTTTGATACTCTCTTGGTCGTGGTCAACCATGGACTTACAAAGGGGGTAATTCTTTGCCCTACTAAGAAAACCATTACTGCCGAAGGAGTCGCTGCACTCTTTTTCCACAAAGTCTATCTCAGATTTGGACTTTATGACAAAATCATTTCTGACTGTGGTCCCCAGTTCGCTTCCTCCTTTGCCAAAGAACTTGGAAAAGCTCTTGGATACTCCCTCGCCCTCTCCACTGCTTACTACCCACAGACTGAACGAGTAAACCAGGAAGTAGAAACCTATCTCTGCATCTTCTGTGGAAGCAACCCCACGTCATGGTCCGACCTCATTTCCCACACCGAATTCGCCCACAACCACTGAACCCACTCTGTCACTGGACAGACTCTGTTCTATCTCATGATGGGATACGAACCCTGTGCCCTTCCCCTGATCATACCAGATTCCAACATCCCTGCACTAGAAACATGCCTGAAGTCCCTCATTGCCACACAAAATGAAGCACTAGCCTCCCATGAACTTGCATGACAAGTTATGGCATCCCGAACTTGCTGCTCCTTCATCCCTTTTACCAAGGGAGACAAGGTTTGGCTGGAAGCCCGAAACCTGAAATGATGGGTTGCCGACCCCAAGTTTGCTTTGAAAAGAGAAGGACCTTTCCTTATCACAAAGGTCCTATCCCCTATCACCTATGAACTCTGACTCCCACGCACCTGGAAAATCCACCCAGTCTTCCACGCTTTTCTCTTATCTCCCTATCGCGAAAACCCCATACACGGCCCGAACTTCCCTTCTTCTCCACCTGACCTTATCAATGGAGAAGAGGAATACGAGATTGAGAAGATATTACGACATCACAGACCTCCGTCCTCCCATTCCTTCTTGATCCAATGGAAAGGATATACGGCAGAAGAAAACTCTTGGGAACCCAAAAAGAACTTAACCCATTCAAAGTCCACATTCAAAGACTATAAACAACGTCACCCTTCCGCGTTCCCTCAAATCAATTGCATATCTCTTTCCAACATGTCCATTGGCCCCACCTCTTCTCCTGCTCAAACCCACACTCCCCTCATCGAAGATACCTCCTCCAACATCATCAAAACTGGCTGGAACACCATGGCCAACAATGAGGAATATCTCTCCCCTTTGACCTACGTTCCCCCAGTTCCCCCCACATCCATCGCCACCATTCCCCTCGCACAAAGACTTTCCACTCGTCCCATCTCGTCCATTCCTATTCCCCCTCTTGCTCTTCTCCTTCGACCAGAACCCCTCCCCGACAGTCTAGTCCTTGATACGATCCACACTCTTCGAAACCGTCACCACGCCACTACCATTGATGCCCACACTGACATGAACTCTCCGTTCCTCCTCCTCTACCGAATTTTCCTCACCAACTCCTGTTTGGGCCTTATCGCCCAGAACTCTCCCCCCTATGCCAGTGAAGCTCTATGAAACCTCCTCCTCCACAACCTCCAATAATCTATGGAGGAAGACCTGGTACAACTCATGCACCAGCTAGAGATGACTGACTTCCTTGACGACGTCTCGCGATATGTGCAAGAATTGAACCTCCCCTTCCCAACTACATCTATGGCAACCACTCCCTCCGCTTCCTCATTTCCTCTCGCTCTTGAGGAAGTCACCGTGTTGGAGCGCACCGAAAATTACTGGACTGGCAACAATGGTTCCACTACTCTCGCGTCCAACCATCCCTGCTACCATGAATCTTGCTTTGTCTGTAGATGACTCGGACATACGCGAATTCATTGCACCATGTATGAATGTCCATACTGCCACTGCCCAGCCCCAGGACATACTCAGGGAACTTGCCCTTCCTGTCATCGCTCCCCCACACCTCTCGTTTCTCCTTCTCCATCATCTCCCATCTCCCATAGGTCCTCGTGCTCCTCTAGGTCCTCGAGTTCTGGCTCCTGTCCCATCTCCATCCAACCTCGCGGTACGGTTTACCAACGTTCTCGTCCCCGGGTACCCACCCCTCCTCCGGTAGAGGATTATGATTACGATGACTCGATCATCAATAGCACTGGCTGGGATAACATCACTGGTTCCCCATGCGGCTCACCCTGATCTTCATCGAGGATTCAATTGTACAACGGGGGTAATGTTACGACTTAACAGACCCCTATTTCTTTTCTTCCCACCTTCCTGCTTTGTCATCCCCGCTTACCTATTTAGTATGACTCACATACAGTTGTATTACCAAGACGCTGACGTGTCCCTCTTTCTTACTCATGCATTACTCATGCATGCTTACTTACCATCCATAATATGTCCGCTTCTTCGCGATTCCATCGCATTCTATTGCTGACATATCTTCTCCATTCCAACCTACCCTTAACTTGGTTCCCCTCTATATAAACCCTAGATACCCTCGATGTATCCCTTAACTTTGACCTCTGCAATCTACCTCCTACATCGATTGTCTTTGGTCCCTCAGTCCTCACCCTACTGTTGAGTGGGTGCTCCCTTGATTCCCCTTGAACCAGCAGGCGTCTCCTGCTGCTCCCTTGACTGTCAGTGAGAGTCCCTCCGGGATCCCTGACTTGCCCTTGAACGACGTCAAGTGTCCATATGAAACCATGTCCTCCCTTTGAATCTATGAGAGTCCTCATGGATCCGTAGCTCCCTTGAACCCTTGACCACCTTTTGCGGCTACTCTTAACCTTACCCAGGCCAAGCGTAACACCTGACCACCCTATAGTGTCCAGGTTTGTGTGGGAAGTGAATAGGTTCAGCCTAGAGGGACTCTAGACGCAAGGGAATGAGACTAGGGCAAAGTTGTTAGGTGTACCAATGGACTATCAGAAGTCCAGAGTTCTGAGTGTTGGTAGTCCAGAAGTCCGGAGTCATCAGTATAGAATGTGAGTTCATGAGTAGTGGTGGAGACTGGTGGTTCAGTCTTGTAGATAGTAAAATGGTGGAGGGTGATGGTTCCAGACAGTGATGGTGTGAGCCAAATGGTAGCTGTCATTTCCAAATGACAAGTACAAATTATATAGTCCAAGTATGCCTGGACTCTATGTACCTGACCAATCAAGGAACCATTGGAAATAAAAAAGAAAGAAAGAAAGAAAGTGACCA
>JBBPST010000212.1:0-17629 GCA_038093715.1 Austroboletus cf. mucosus | reverse complement strand
GGTATGATGTCCCATTTAGTATTTAAGGACAAACATGTACACACATACCTATATGCTATATAAGTCAGGACAACACTGGCTTAATCCCCAGTTTAGTTGTCTTGAGTCTTTCCTCTCATACCTCCTCCCCTAAGTCAAAGGTCCACCCAGCCTTTGATTTCTCTTAAGCACGCGAGTGTTTCACTCACATTCACCCATGTTCCCAGAACACAAATGGGACCAGCTGATGCCCTATCCCGCAAAGATAAAGTCAACACCACAGAAGATAACAACCTGGTGACCCTCCTTTCGGATGATCTGTTTGTACGATCGCTGGATGTAGCCCTAAAAGAAAAGATAGACCAATCCACTGCAATCGACCCCTTTGTGCTGACAGCATTGAAAGGAATATACCAGAATGAAATCCCCCTTCCATGTTTGCTGCTTTCAGACTGGGCACACTCTGAAGGAAACCTGTACTTCAAAGGATGCCTCTACATCCCTGAAGATGCATGACATTCATTGGTCTCATCTATACACTCCTCCCCTACTGGGGGGCATGCTGGACAGTTTCGCACTCTCTCCCTCCTTGAAAAAGACTATTGGTGGCCGGGAATGGCTACCTTTACCCACAGATATATCTCGGGATGCGCCACTTGCCAGGCCAAAAAGGTTAACACACACCCCACGACACCGGCACCTATGCCCATCACATCTAATTGCACCCGACCATTTCAACAGATCTCTGTGGATCTCATCACTGGACTGCTCCCATCTCAGGGATTTGATTCCATCATGGTCATGGTCAACCATGGGCTTACAAAAGGGGTAATCTTCTGCCCTTGTAATAAAGACATCACTATGCAAGGAGTGGCCAAGCTTTTTTACACCTGTGTTTTCCCACATTTTGGCCTACATGACAAATGCATCTCAGACAGGGGCCCCCAATTTGCCTCAATCTTTGCAAAAGAACTGGCAAAGCTACTGCAATATGATCTGGTGCTGTCATCAGCATATCACCCTCAGACAGATGGAGAAACCAAGCGAGTAAACCAGGAACTAGAAATGTATCTGAGGCTCTTCTGCTCCTAAGACAACCATAAATGGGCAAAGCTTCTTCTGATGGCAGAGTTCCATCACAACTCAGCACTGCACTCCTTCACCAAACAGTCGCCATTCAAGCTAATGATGGGCTATGAATCAAGAGCCTATTCCAAAATTGGCAAAACCTTCATATCTACTCTAGAGGAAAGAATGACCCAGCTGGAGAAGGCAAGAGATGAGGCATTGGCAGCACATGAAAGGAGTAGAACCATTATGGCAAACCAACATCACAAGCCCTTTATATCTTGGAGGATTGGAGACAAAGTATGGCTAGAAGGAACAAACCTACCCACCAACTACCCATCCAAGAAGCTCACCCCTAAACAAGAAGGCCCTTTCGAAATCTCCCAAGTACTCTCTAAGGTATCCTACTGACTCAGACTTCCCCCAACCTGGAAGATCCATGATGTCTTCCATGCCTCCCTGCTATCCTCATTCAAGGAAACTGTGGAACATGGGAAAAACTATTTACAACCCCCACCGGATCTGATTGATGGAGAATAGGAATGGGAAGTAGAAAGAATCATTGTGCACTGCGGATCAGTGAACAGGAGGCAGTATCAGATGCAATGGAAAGGCTATGGAAGTGGCGACGACACCTGGGAATCTGTGAAAAACCTGCAAAATGCCCTCCCCCTACTGAGAGCCTATAAAATCAACAGGAAACTCACTTAAGAGACTCATTCCCCTATACATATCTTCCCCTACCAATGCCTCCTCTTCGAAACCAAACAAATCAGTTAGAAACTTTGACCTCTTTGCCACAGAGTTTATATCCCAGCAAACCGAATCCATTGCCTCCTGTTATGCTTTTGGTTATTGCACGCAACTTAGGATGGAACACGTAGTGTGTAGTCCTTTCTGATAGCTATAGAGTGTCCTCTGTGGTGACACTAAGTCCAATAGATGCAGGGGTCTCAAACAAGAGGCAGCACACTCAGGTTTGGATGCAGGCACTACATGAATTGCGTAGATCTAGCTGGGGAGTGTTGTACATGGCACTAGGATATATATATGAAGTACTAAGGCAGTGGTCATAGGAATACTCACCCCAAGAGAGAGATAGGCTGTGGAGAGCAGTGTCTATCAGGAAAGCAATACTGCACAGATCTAGCTGTGCAATGATGATCAAAGAACCTGTACATAGGAGAAGGCAGTTCAACTGCGGACTGATGATCAAGGAAGTGATGAAGGGAATTAATCATCAGTAGGAGGCAGTAAAGGAATAGATAGAATCGTCCTCAAAGGAGGCAAAGACCATAGATGAAAGGGAAAGATAGTCCGATGAATGCAGAGAGGTGGAATTTGTAACACCTTCACACCTTGGAAAATAGGAGACAAAGTATGGCTAGAAGGGACGAACTTACCCACCAATTACCCATCAAAGAAGCTCGCCCCTAAACGAGAAGAACCTTTTGAGATCTCCCAGGTACTCTCCAAGGTGTCCTACCGACTTAGACTTCCCCCAACTTGGAAAATTCATGATGTCTTTCATGCATCCCTGCTATCCTCGTTCAAGGAAACTGTGGAACATGGGAAGAACTATTTACAACCTCCACTGGAACTGATTGATGGAGAATAGGAATGGGAAGTAGAAAGAATCATCGCACATCAGGAATCAGCAAACAGAAGACAGTACCGGATGCGATGGAAAGGCTATGAAAGTGGCAACAACACATGGGAAACAGCTAGGAACCTGCAGAATGCCCTATCCCTACTCCAAGCCTATAAAATCAGCAGGAAACTCACCTAGAAACCCATCACCCAACAGATGTCTTCCTCCACCAATGTCTTCTCTTCAAAACCAAATGAATCAATTAGAAACTTCGACCTCTTCGCCACAGAGTTCGTATCTCAACAGACTGAATCTATTATCTCCCTACCCTCACTCCCAATTCGTTCTGGTTCCTGGCTTCTGTTATAAACGCTATACTCTATCGTATGCTTTCACTCTGATTTGAACTCTCGACCATATGCTTTAGGAAATATGTTC
Source organism: Austroboletus cf. mucosus (assembly GCA_038093715.1). NCBI lineage: Eukaryota > Fungi > Basidiomycota > Agaricomycetes > Boletales > Boletaceae > Austroboletus > Austroboletus cf. mucosus. Next base: position 14,553 of record JBBPST010000212.1, on the reverse strand, counting down.
TCATCACTGACAATTATGACTTAGACATTTTCTCATTCTCAAGTCATGTGACTTCCATCACGTGATCCATGCCTAGACTCGTCATGTGACCAGTCACGTGCTTATGATGTATGCTCTAGACTCCTTATCTCTTATCTATGATGTCATACCTCATGCCTTTCTTATCTATGATGTCATACCTCATGCCTTTCTTATCTACCAATAGGATACGCTCCGGCTTATCAGCCAATCATGTAATTCATCCTTATTATCATATGATACCCTAGAGTAGCTAGCCTACAAACATGTACATACAATACCCATGCACTATATAAGACCCCAGGCTCCAAGGTGGATCCCCACTTTGAGAGTTCTGGTCATTTGGATCATTACCTCTTCCAATCCTCCTCTGACAAGCGACATGCTTGACAAACTACTTCTTTAAATTCTTTATTTGGAGTTGTATCAGCTTCCCCAGTTGCTTCCTATATGTGCCCACCATCTCCCAGTCACCCATAGAAACACCCTCTTTGTCACCATTCTCAAGTGCCCCACTCTATACACCAGACTCATTGAACTCCCCCTGTTCTTGGAAGGGGATTTCTTCCCCTCGCTCCTCCAACTCTATCAGAAACAGTCCCTCGCCCTCACCTATAACAAAGAAAGAGCCCGCTCCAATCCCTCCCCAGCACTTTCCTTCGATGAAGGAATTGACTTTGCCCTTCACAAAGCCAGAAGTTATGTCTTGCACATGTTGTTCGACCAGGGATTTTGTAGGGTCGTCAATTTGCTCCCCAAACTGTCCACACAACCATACCTACGACCCATCATCAAGGCCCTTGACCCTGAGAACTGCAAGAGATACCTCGTCGACACCAAATACCTAGAACATGCTGTATCTCCAGCCAATACCCCCTTGTATGAGGAATGTTCCCCACACTGAGCTGCCCTTAACCCCCCGATCATCGGACCCAGAGGACCACTGCTGGAACAGATCTTCGAAGCAGGAAAAATCCTTCACCTCCTATCCTCCCTGGCTATCCCTCCTGAGAACCCAACACCCGTCCCGCCCAGACACCTTGTACCCCCAGTTCTGTCTCAGAAAAGCTCTCACAAGTCTAAAAGGAAAGCTAAGAAGGAAGTCCTGGCTACATACGGACTCCCCTCCTCCCCTGCCCATTCCAGAAAGAATGTTCCCAAGACCCCCGACCCCTTACCCAGGTCTCCATCCTCTCAACGAGTTAAACCCCCGAGAATCATCTGCTTCTCCTGCGGATCTCCAGATCACATCCAACCACACTGCCCATCCTATCACTGTCCATACTGCCAACAAGATGCCCCTAGACATTTCCAGAATGCCTGCCCACAAAACCAATGCTCCGCCTGTGGAGGAAAAGGACATTTGGCCGACAAATGCCAGTACTGGAATGATGGAGATGATGACAATGTCGTCGAAAACGAGAAAGACCCATTTGGATTTTGAAGGTACTGAGTTGGAGTCTCAGTCTTGTGACGGGGGTAATGTTACAATTTCCACTTCTTTGCACTTATCGAACTACGCTTCTTATTCTGATATGATCTTTGCCTTTTTTGAGGATGACTCCATTTACTCTTTCTCTGCCTCATTCTGATATCTTTGATGATCATTTCCTCATAGCTTTCCTGATCATCAAATGCGCAGTAGAACTGCCCTTTGTTACATTGCCTTTCTGATTATCACTGCACAGCTAGATCTGTGCGGCCATAGCCTTTTCTGATGAACACTGTCCTCCACTGCCCATCTCTCTTTCGGGGCAAATATTCCTATGACCACAGCCTCTGTAGTCAGTATATATATTCCTAGTGTCATATACAATACTCCTCAGCTAGATCTAAGCAATTCATGTAGTGCCTGCATCCAAACCTGAGTGTGCTGCCTCTCGTTTGAGACCCCTACATCTATTGGACTTAGTGTCGCCACAGAGGACACTCTATAGCTATCAGGAAGGACTACACACTATGTGTTCCATCCTAAGTTGTGTGCAAATAACACCTGCCACTCCGGCTATCTCAAAACCTGCCAACTCGTTGCTGCTGAATTTTGGTGGCCTGGTCTTGCACAATATGTATGCAAGTATGTTGAAGGACGTGCATCTTGCCAACAAAACAAAGCCAACATACACCCCACAGTACCCCTCCTCACCCCAATCAGATCTACCTGCACCCAACCTTTCCAACAAATCTCCTGCGACCTTATCACTGACCTTCCCCCTTCCTCAGGCTTTGATACTCTCTTGGTCATGGTTGACCATGGGCTTACAAAGGGGGTAATTCTTTGCCCCACTAAAAAGACCATCACTGCTAAAGGAGTTGCTGCACTCTTTTTCCACAAAGTCTACCTCAGATTCAGACTCTACAACAAAATCATCTCTGATCAAGATCCCCAATTCGCTTCTTCCTTTTCCAAAGAACTTGGAAAAGCTCTTGGATACTCTCTTGCCCTCTCCACCACCTATCACCCACAGACTGATGGTGAGACCAAACATGTAAACCAGGAAGTAGAAACCTATCTCTGCATCTTTTGCAGAAGTAACCCCACATCTTGGTCTGACCTCATCTCCCACGTTGAATTTGCCCACAACCACCAAACCCACTCTGTCACCGGGCAGACTCCGTTCTATCTCATGATGGAATATGAACCCTGTGCTCTTCCCCCGATCATACCCGATTCCAACATCCCCACTCTAGAAACACATCTAAAATCCCTCACCGCAGCACGAAATAAGGCACTTGCCTCCCATGAACTTGCATGACAAGTCATGGCATCCAGAACTCGCCGCTTCTTCACCCCTTTCACCAAAGGAGACAAAGTCTGGCTAGAGGCCTGAAACCTGAAACGACGGGTTGTCGACCCTAAGTTTGCTTCGAAACGAGAAGGACTTTTCCTTATCATGAAGGTCTTATCCCCCATCACCTATGAACTCCGACTCCCATATACCTGGAAGATCCACCCAGTCTTCCGCATGTTCCTCTTATCTCCCTATCGCGAAAACCCTGTACATGGTCCGAACTTTCCTTCCCCTCCACCTGACCTTATCAATGGAAAAGAGGAATATGAGATTGAGAGGATATTTTGACATTGCGGACCTTCGTCCTCCCATTCCTTCCTGATCTGATGGAAGGGATATACCACTGAAGAAGATTCCTGGGAACCCGAAAAGAACCTATCTCATTCAAAGTCCGCACCCAAGGACTATAAACAATGACATCCTTCCATGTTCCCTCAGATCAATCGCATATTCCTCTCCAACAACATGTCCATCGGTCCTACCTCCTCTCCTACTCAGACTCATACAGCCCTCATCAAAGATACCTCCTCAGATATCGTCGAAACTGGCTGGAACACTATAGCCAACAATAAGGAATATCTCTTCCCCTTAACCTATGTTCCCCTGGTTCCCCCTACATCCATTGCCACTATCCCCCTCGCACAAAGGCTCTCTGCTCACCCCATCTCATCCATTCCCATTCCTCCTCTTACTCTTCCTTTCCGTCCGGAACCTCTCCCTGACAGTCTAGTCCTCAATACTATCCACACCCTCTGAAACCACCACCATGCCGCCACTATCAATGCCCATACTGACATGAGCTCTCTATTCCTTCTCCTCTACCAAATCTTCCTCACCAACTCCTGCTTGAGCCTGATTGCCCAGAACTCTCCCCCCTATGCCAGCGAAGCCTTGAGGAACCTACTCCCCAATGATCCATGGAGGAAAACCTTGTGCAACTCATGCACCAACTTGAGATGACCGACTTCCTAGATAATGTCTTGCGATATGTGTGAGAATCAAACCTCCCCTTCCCAACAACATCCATGGCAACCACTCCCTCTATCTCCTCTTCCCTTCTCGCTCCTGAGAAAGTCACTGCCATAAAACATGCAGAAAATTACTGAACTGGCAACAACAGCTCTACCACTCTCACATCTAATCACCCTCACTACCATGAGTCCTGTTTCGTCTGTAGACATCTTGGACATACTCGTGTCTATTGCACTATGTATGAATATCCATACTGCCACCACCACCTCCAGGACACACACAGGGAACTTGTCCTTCTTGTTGTCACTCCCCTGCACCCCTCGTCTCTCCTTCCCCGTCATTTTCTATTTCTCATAGGTCCTCTCACTCCTCTAGATCCTCAAGTTCTGGTTCTTGTCCTCTCCCCATCCAACCTCACAGTACAGTTTATCATCGCCCCCATCCCTGGGTACCCACTCCTCCCCCGGTAGAGGATTATGACTATGATGATTCAATCATTAATAGTACTGGCTGGGGTAACATCACTGGTTCCCCATGTGGTTCACCTTGATCTTCATCGACGATTTGATTGTACAATGGGGGTAATGTTACGACTTAATGGACCCCTATTTCTTTTCTTTCCACCTTATTGCTTTGTTATTCTCACTTACCTATTTAATATGACTCATCTACAGTTGTATTACCAAGACATTGACACGACCCCTTTTTTTTTTACTCACACATCACTCATGCATGCTTATCTATCATCCATAATATGTCCGCTTCTTCGTGATTCCATTGCATTCAATTGCTGACATATCTTCTTCATTCTAACCTACTCTTAAATTATTTCCTCTCTATATAAACCTTAAATACCCTCAATGTATTCCCTAACTTTGACCTCCGCAATCTACCTCATACATCAATTGCCCTTGGTCCCTCAGTCCTCACCCTACTGTTGAGTGGGTGCTCCCTTGATTCCCCTTGAACCAGCAGGTGTCTCCTGCTGCTCCCTTGACTGTCAATGAGAGTCCCTCCGGGATCCCTGACTTGCACTTGATAGACATCGCGTGTCCATATGGAATCACATCTCCACCTTTGAACCTATGAGAGTCCACATGGATCCATAGTCCCCTTGAACCCTCGACCACCTTTTGCAGCTACACTTGACCTTACCCAGGCCAAGTGTAACACTGACCACAAGAATCTCACCTACTTCCATACCCCCAGGAAGTTGAGCAGGAGACATGTGTGATGGCAAATGTTCTTACAGGACTTTGATCTCACATTTACTCGTGTACCTGGAATGCAAATGGGACCAGCAGATGCCCTATCCAGAAAAAATGAGGTCGACACCACTGAAGACAACAACATAGTAATCCTCCTATCAGATGACCTATTCATCTGATCCCTGGATATAGCATTAAAAGAAAAAATTAACCAAACTACTGCCACTGACCCATTCATAATAACTGCTCTCAAAGGGATGTATCAAAATGAAATCCCTCTCCCATGTTCTCTACTTTCTGATTGGGCATATTCTGAAGGAAACCTTTATTTCAAAGGATATCTCTACATCCCTGAGGAAGCAAGACATACTTTGGTATCCTCCATACACTCATCACCAGCTGGAGGACATGCAGAACAGTTCTGCATGCTCTCTCTCCTACAGAAAGACTACTGGTGGCCAGGAATGACTACCTTTGTACACAGGCACATCTCTGGCTGTGCCACTTGCCAAGCCAACAAAGTTAACACCCACCCCACAACACTGCCACCTATGCCCATCACATTTAATTGTACCCAACCATTTCAGCAAATCTCCATGAATCTCATTACTAGACTGCCTCCATCTCTAGGATTTGATTCCATCATGGTCATGGTTGACCATGGGCTCACAAAGGGGGTAATTTTCTGCCCTTGCAACAAAGATATCACTGTGCAAGGAGTTGCCAAGCTTTTTTACACTTGCATTTTCCCACGTTTTGGCCTACATGACAAATGCATCTCAGACAGGGGCTCCCAATTCACCTCCATCTTTGCAAAAGAACTGGCAAAACTACTATAGTATGATTTGGCACTATCTTTGGCATACCACCCTCAGACAGATGGAGAAACGGAGTGAGTGAACCAGGAACTGAAAACATATCTGAGGCTCTTCTGCTCTCAAGACAACCACAAATGGGCAGAACTCCTCTCCATGGCAGAGTTCCATTACAACTCAGCAGTGCACTCCTCCACCAAACAATCTCCATTTAAGTTAATGATGAGCTATAAACCCAGAGCTTACCCTAAAATTGGCAAGACCTTTGTACCAGCACTAGAGGAAAGAATGACCCAATTGGAAAAAGCAAGGAACGAAGCACTAGCAGCATATGAGCAAAGTAGAACTATTATGGCAAATCGGCATTATAAACCCTTTACCCTCTGGAAGATAGGAGACAAAGTTTGGCTGGAAGGAACAAATCTACCCACCAACTATCCATCAAAGAAACTTGCCCCTAAATAAGAAGGTCCCTTCAAAATCTCCCAAGTACTGTCCAAGGTGTCCTACCAACTCAGACTTCCTCCAACCTGGAAAATTCATGATGTCTTCCATGCTTTCCTACTATCCTCATTCAAGGAAACTGCGAAACATGGAAAGAACTATTTACAACCACCACTGGATCTGATTGATGGAGAACAGGAATGGGAAGTAGAAAGGATCATTGCACACCATGGATTAGCAAACAGGAGGCAGTACCAGATCCGATGGAAAGGCTATGGAAGTGGTAACAACACCTGGGAATCAACAAGAAACCTACAAAACACCCTCCCTCTACTCAGAGCCTATAAAATCAACAGGAAACTCACCTAGAGGACCCATCCTTCTGCACATGTCTTCTTCCACCAATGCCTCCTCTTTGAAACCAAACAAATCAATTAGAAACTTCAACCTCTTTGCCACAGAATTTGTATCCCAACAGACCAAGTCCATTGCCTCCCTACCCTCTCTTCCAGTTCATTCCAGTCCCTGGCTTCCCCATCTGCTTCCTATATGTGCCCACCACCTCCCAATTACCCACAGAAACACCCTCTTTGTCACCATCCTCAAATGCCCAGCCCTATACACCAGACTCATCAATCTTCCTCCATTCTTGGAGGGGGAGTTATTCACCTCACTTCTTCAACTCTATCAGAAACAATCCCTCACCCTCACTTACAACAAGGAGAGAGCTTGCTCCAACCCTTCCCCAGCACTGTCCTTCGATGAAGGAATCAACTTCACCCTCCACAAAGCAAGAAGCTACATCCTACACCTGTTGTTTGACCAAGGATTTTGCAGAGTCATCAACTCACTCCCCAGACTGTCCATACAACCATACCTATGACCTATTGTCAAAGCCCTCGACCCAGAGGACTGCGAGAGATACAGTGAGGTGCAAAACCATTGCAATGTTTAACATGAATGCAGTGTGCAAAGTGCACTGCAAACACCTGTGGGAATTTGGCTTTGCTTTGGTGGTGACAAACGGAGTATGAACCCTTGGCTACATATTCGCTCCCTGGGTCATGTGATTTGGCTCAGTGGCTGTGACAGAATGCCCTGCCCCTACTCCGAGCCTATAAGATCAACAGGAAACTCACCTAGAAACCACATCGTCCAACACATGTCTTCCCCTACCAATGCCTCCTCTCCACGACAAAATGAATCCATCAGAATCTTCGACCTCTTTGCCACAGAATTTGTATCCCAACAAACCGAGTCCATTGCCTCCATACCCTCTCTCCCAATTTGCTCCAGTCCCTGGCTTCCCCAGTTGCTTCCTATTTGTGCCCACCACCTTCCAGTCACTCATCGAAACACCCTCTTTGTTACCATCCTCAAATGTCCTGCCCTGTACACCAGGCTCGTTGAACTCCCCTCCTTCTTGGAAGGAGAGCTATTCCCCTCACTCCTCCAGTTATACCAGAAACAATCGCTTGCCCTCACCTATAACAAAGAGAGAGCCCACTCCAACCCCTCCCCTGCACTATCCTTCGACAAGGGAATCAACTTCACCTTACACGAGGCAAGGAGTTACATCCTGCATATGCTCTTTGATCAAGGATTTTGCCAAGTTGTCAACTCCCTTCCCAGATTATCCACACAATCCTACCTGCGACCTATCGTCAAAGCACTTGACCCCGAAGATTGTGAAAGACACCTTGCCACCACCAAATACCCAGAACATGCTGTACTACCAGCCGATGCCCTTTTGTATGAGGAATGTCCCCCTTATCAATCAGCCCTTAACCCCCCAATCATTGGACCCAGAGGACCACTGCTGGAACAGATCTTCGAAGCAGGAAACATCCTCCATCTCCTATCCTCACCTGCTACACCTCCGGAAAACCTCACGCCAACCACACCCAAACATCTCATACCCCCAGTTCTGTCTCGGAAGAGCGCTCACAAATCTAAGGGCAAGGCTAAGAGGGAGGTCCTGGCCTCATTCGGACTCCCCTCCTCCTCTACCCGTCCTGGAAAGAGCTTGAAACACTTAAGAAGAAGCCAAAGGCTGGGTGGACCTTTTAGCTCAGAGGAAGGATGTTAAGGAGAAAGACAAGACTTTTCAACTGGGGAGTTACCCCGTTGAGTCTTGGTTTATATAGTTCATAGGTTGGTATGTACATGTTTGTCCCTAAATACTAAATGGGACATCGTACCATGATAAGAGAAAATACATGATTGGATGATAACCGGATCATATCCTATTGGAAGATAAGCATATGATGTCATAGATAAGAGATAAGGGTCTAGCCCTCATGTGTAAGCATAATTGTGTAAAGGAAGTCATGTGAGAGGTCACGTGACAAGGGTCACATGACATGGAAAGAAAGCATTCGTTAAGTCTAGTCTCCTTTGGGTGGGAGAATGTTTCCATATGTAGAAAGTCTAGAGTTCGAATCAAGCATGAGTAAAATATTAAGAGAGTAAAAATGAGCGTTCGTAACAGAGCTCACCCAAGACCCCCGATCCCCTACACAGATCACCTTCCCCATCACGATGAATTAAAATTCCCAAAGTCATCTGCTTCTCCTGTGGATCCCCTGACCACATTCGACCCCACTGCCCATCCTACCAATACCCATTTTGCCAACACCATGCTCCAGGACACTCCCAAAACCTATGTCCTTGAAACTGTTGTTCAACCTGTGGAGGAAGAGGACACCTGGATGAAGAATGCCAAAACTGGAACAATGGAGACGATGACAATGTCATCGAAAATGAAGGAGACCCTCTCAGATTTTGAAGGTACTGAGTCAGAGTCTCAGTCTTGTGATGGGGGTAATGTTACAAATTCCACCTCTCTTCATTCATCGGACTATCTTTCCCTTTCATCTATGGTCTTTGCCTCCTTTGAGGACAATTCTATCTATTCCTTTACTGCCTCCTACTGATGATCAATTCCCTTCATCGCTTCCTTGATCATCAGCCCGCAGTTGAACTGCCCCCTCCTATGTACAGGTTCTTTGATCATCTTTGCGCAGCTAGATCTGTGCAGTATTGCTTTCCTGATGAACACTGCTCTCCACAGCCTATCTCTCTCTTGGGGTGAGTATTCCTATGACCACACCCTTAGTACTTCATATATATATCCTAGTGCCATGTACAACACTCCCCAGCTAGATCTATGCAATTCATGTAGTGCCTGCATCCAAACCTGAGTGTGCTGCTTCTTGTTTGAGACCCCTACATTCCATTGGACTCAATGTTGCCACTGAGGACACTCTATAGCTATCAGGAAGGACTACACCCTACGTGTTCTGTCCTAAGTTGCGCATAATAATCAAAAGCGTAACACTGTATCTCATCGACACAAAATACTCAAAACATGCTATATCTCCAGCTAGTGCCTCTTTGTATGAGAAATACCCCCCACACCAAGCTGCCCTTAACCCCCCAATTATTAGACCCAGAGAACTACTTTTGGAACAAATCTTCGAGGCAGGAAAGATTTTCCACCTCCTGTCCTCTCCTGCAATGCCCCCTGAGAACCCAGCACCTACCCTGTCCAGACACCCCATACCTCCAGTTCTGTCTTGGAAAAGCTCTCACAAGCCTAAAGGAAAAGCTAAGAAGGAGATCTTGGTCACATTCAGACTCCCCTCCTCCTCCACCCATTCTAGAAAGAGCATACCCAAAACTCCTGACCCCTGACCCAGATCTCTGTCTCCTCTTTGATGAATTAAATCCCCCAAAGTCATCTGCTTCTCTTGTAAATCCCCAAACCACATCCAACCTCACTGTCCCTCTTACCAATGCCCACATTGCCAACAGAACACTCTTGGGCATTCCAAGAATGCTTGCCCACAGAATCAATGTTCTGCCTATGGAGGAAAGGGACACCTGGCCAATGAATGCCAGTATCGGAACAACAGAGACAATGACCATGTTGTTGAGAACGAGAAAGACCCATTTGGGTTTTGAAGGTACTGAGTCAGAGTCTCAGTCTTGTGATGGGGATAATGTTACAATTTCCACTTTCTTGCACTCCTTGGACTATGCTTATAATCTTTGCCTTCTTTGAGGACGATTCTATATATTCTTTCTCTGCCTTATTCTGATATCATTTGATGATTATTCCCTTCATAACTTTCCTGATCATCACAGCACAGTAGAACTGCCTTTATTTCATTGCCTTTCTGATCATCATTGCACAGCTAGATCTGTGCAGCTATAGCCTTCTTGATGGACACTATCCTCCACAGCCTATCTCTTTTTCAGGGCGAGTATTCCTATGACCACAGCCTTAGTAGCAGGTATATAAATTCCCAGTGTCATGTACAATTAGATCTATGCAATTCATGTAGTGCCTGCAATCCAGACCTGAGTGCGCAGCCTCTTGTCTGAGACCTCCACACCTACTGGATCTAGTGTCACCACAGAGGACACTCTATAGCTATCAGGAAAAACTGCACACTACATGTTCCATCCTAAGTTGCACAATAACTGTTACAAACGCTCTTTTCCTATGCTTTTATTCTTTTACTTTAACTTGATTCAAACTCTAGACATTCTATATAAGGGAATACCTTCCCACTACAAGACGAATGGACTTGTCGCATGCTCACTTTCCATATCATGTGACCCTTGTCACGTGACTTCTCACATGACTCCATTTACACAATTATGCTTACATGCAAGGGCTAGACCCTTATCTCTTATCCATGACATCACATGCTTATCATCCAATAGGATATGATCCATGCTATCGACCAATCATGTAATTCATGCCTATCGTCGTACAATATCTCTTTATGGTATTTACACAAACATGTACATACATGAGTAGTAGTATATAAACCCTCAGGCAGTAGACTGGATCTCCAGTTTACTTGTCCTCGAGTTTTCCCTCATCCCCACTACCCTTTGAGCCAAGAGTCCTCTAGTCGCACGGCTATTGGGTTTTTGAGTTGTTTCATCACAAGTAAACTCCCTCTTCATCCGGTACCCTTGTCAAAGTACCCCATTGAAGACCAGTCAGCCGAAGGAGCTGCCTAAGAAGTCTCACCCTCACCACATCCCAGTACCCATCGAAAAAGGACCCACAAGCAGAAGTGAGTCGGTCAATAGGAGTAGCGGTCATACCTAGTCGAGGACAAAGCCAACGAGGCCTTACGTACTGACGGTCCGGTGTTGCCCTATCAGTGGACCAGGCAACAGCGATGCAGGGAGAAAGGTTCGCGACCTACGAAGAGGCCGCAGAAGCTGTGCACGCCATTGCGGAAGTAAAAGCAGAGGACGACTTTGTCGAAGAAGACCCCAACGATTCTTTGGTATTAGAGGCACCCAGGGTCCACTTAGAAGATCTAGTCCCAATAGGGGAGTTAGACACATTTAGGCTTCTATTTGAAGAAGAGTTAGGAGAGGAGGTCAGGAACGAAGTAAAGAGACCCAGGACGGTTAAAAAGCCCTGGTACAATTACCAGGAGCCGATACCGCGACCTAGAAGGGTCTACGAGGCGAATCCGGCGAAGCTACGCACGGATAGAGCATACCTGAGGCGAGGCCCCTATTACATTAGGCCTTACCTACGACCAAGAGCAGTGCTGAAGACGCCTGCTAGAGGATACCCCACCCTCTCCCCCTTTACGTATCTGGAGTACTAGTCAAAATTCCAGAACAATATACTTTATATAAAGCGGCGATTCTAAACTGCTGGTACGACCGCTTGATGCAAGAAGAGTATGAAAGAAAGCTACAGGAGCTATATGATCTGATCTGTGATCTAGATCACCTGTCGTACAAAGAAAGGCTTAATGAACTTGCCTTTCTCCTAGCTAACCCCATCCTGTCCAATGTCGACACCCACTCTGGCAGAGGTTGTGGCACTGGTGAATGCACAGATGGCGCAAATCCAAAATTTACTCAACGCAGTGGCGGCACTGCAACAAGAAAAAGCTGCGATGGAAGTCAACCTGCAGGAAGCTGCAGTAAAACTAGCAAACACAGAGACATGCGCCCAAGAGAACGAGGTGCACACTCGAGAGGCACTCTCACTTGTGGATTGGGGATCTCAAGGTGGAAGAGCGGCCAGAAGTAGTGGAGGAGGCTCCAAGGTGGAGATCTTCTCAGACCCTGGGACCTATGATGGGACCTGTGGAAAATTTGAAGAATGGTGGGTCAAGATCCGATCTTGGCTGGACTCTCACCCAAGGGAATTCACGACAAAGCTGCCAGATGGCACGTTCGCACCAAACGGGCCGAACAGGGCCTATGCTATTTTATCATGGCTCAAAGGAGTCAAAGGGGCCTATGTAGCCAAAAGAGAGCTACTCCGTCTGGCCAACGGAACAAGTACACTCACCGATTGGGATAATCTGGTGGCTGAGATCGAGGGTCTCTTCTGGCCCCAACTCCAAAAAGATTGGGCAATGCAACAGATTACGTCATTCAAACAAGGGACTGCAGACATCGATATGTTCCTGTCCAAATGGGTCTTGCTATACGAGCAGGCCAAAGTTGGATCTCAATTCGGGATCCATCTCCTCAAGAAGCATGTCTCGCAGGAGATAATAAAAGAACACACAGGACCAACATGAGGTCCGCAAACCTGGATGTGACCCTGACCAACATCCGGGCTATCGCCAAGGGTCAGGAAAGCTACCGGCTCGCACAAGGCGGTCAGCAAGCTGAGTCTTCGGGCTCAAACAAGGATAGGCAGGCAAAGGCTGCCAAAGGAGAGAAGCCGAAGCCGGGCTCGTGCTTCGCATGTGGCGAGCAAGGCCACATGATCAAAGATTGTAAAAAGCCCACTTGCAAAGAATGCGGGTGGAAGGGCAAGCACAAGGACTCCTGCTCCAAAAAGGGAGAAAGGCAGGCACATGCTGCTAAAAAGAAAGAAGAGGCAACCTCCTGGGAGGAAGCCAAGACCGACAGCGCAAAAGCCGCGGAAAAAGAAGAAGGATCCCTGGCGGATCTAAAAGGGATGATGTACGCTGAGATCCGCATCCACTTTTCCAAAAAGGGAAAAGGGAAAGCGGCTTGAGTAATCTAGGAACTCAAGTCACCAATAGATATTTATGTTTAGAAACATATGCACCCGAGGAACCCATGAAGAGCCAGTCTCGAAGTGGTAAAGGGAAGGAGTTAGCCGAAAGCTCCCACATTAACTTAATCCGAGAAGGATACGAGGTGGTGGATGAAACCCCGATCATCCTAGAATCTGGGGCCAATCCGAAAGAAGGGATTGACATGCGGAGGCTCGCCGCAATGAAAGCGGAGGAAGACTCTATGCAGATCTTTCCTGACGAATTCTTTATTCGCACGGTCAAAGGACTAAGCGATATCATGATGAACCTATCTATTGGCTCCAATAGGAATAACCTCCACGAGGTCAAAGCCCTGCTAGACAGCAGCACCAATCAGGTCTTCATTGATGAGTCATGGGCAAAGAAGCACGGAATCGTGATGAAACCGTCGCCATGCCCTATCCTCATATTTAACGTAGACGGCACCAAGAACTCGGCAGGAAGTATCACACACTCTGCGGAGATAGTGATCGAGTTCCAAGATCACCGAGAAAAAATGCTGACTGAAGTCACCAACTTGGGAGGGATTCCCCTGGTTGTTGGATATACATGGCTAAAGCGGCACAACCCTGTCATTGATTGGCAAAAAGGCACAGTGGAGATGACAAGATGTCCTTGAAGCTGTACGCTCCTGCAGGACCATGCTATCCACATCTGTCAAGACACGGCAGATGACCCTGACGAACAGGAGGAAGCATGGGCTGTGTATCATATTCGGGCTATGCTAGAAGCACCGCCCAAACCCCAAGAGAAGACTCTGGAAGAGTTAGTGCCTGAATGCTACCACAAGTGGCTAAAGGTCTTCTCGAAGGAAGAATTGGAATGCATGCCGATTAGAAAACCCTGGGATTATGCTATAGATCTCAAAGACACGTTCCAATCCAAGAAGAGAAGGATCATACCTCTGTTTGCGACAGAACAAGATGAAGTAGCTGCGTTCATAGATGACCAGCTCAAAAAAGGCTATATACGGCCATCTAAGTCCCCACAGACATCCCCGGTGTTTTTCGTGCCTAAAAAGGACGGCCAAAAAAGGATGGTTCAGGATTACAGGTACCTGAACGAACACACCGTGCGGAACAACTATCCGCTACCGTTGATCAGACAGCTGGTAGATAAGCTAAATGGGGCAAAACTATTTACAAAAATGGATCTTAGATGGGGGTACAACAATGTTCGCATCAAAGAAGGTGATGAATGGAAGGCAGCCTTCGTTTGCTTCAGAGGAGCATTCAAA